>MU227722.1:171555-189831 GCA_018584345.1 Thuja plicata | reverse complement strand
TATAAGGCTATGGTAGAGAAACAAAGTGGTAAGGATCTGAAATGTTTGAGATTAGATAGAGGAGGAGAATTTATATCAGATGAATTCACTAATTTTTGTAATGAGCATGGTATAAAAAGATAGGTTTATGCACCAAGAACACCACAGCAAAATGGGATTCCTGAGAGAAGGAATAGATCAATAGTTGATTGTGCAACAACATTGATGATAGAGAAGGACATCACCCAAATCTTCTAGAGGGAAGCTATTAGCACTGCTGTCTACACACTTAACAGAGTACAATTAAGAAAGGACTCAAAGAAGACTCCATATGAGCTATGGTATGGTAAAACACCCAATGTAAGTTACTTAAAAAATTTTGGCAGTCAATGTTATGTCTTACAAGATCAAAGAAATGGAAAGCTAGATGCCAAAAGTGATGAAGGTATTTTTCTGAGGTATTCTACCAAAAGCAAAGCTTTTAAATGTCTACTCAAGGCTTCTAACAAAATAGTTGAAAGTGCAAATGTAAAGATTGATGAATTTGCAGAAAATAATGAGCTAGAAAGCACAAAATAACCAGAGGACTACAACAAGTTTGTATACAATGAAGAACCCATCACTTTACCTGAGCAATAGTACTTAAATCCAGAACAACAGAATGTTGCAACCAACGGTCAGAATGTTGTTACCAATGGTCAGGATAATGATCAAAATAATGTGCAAGGTAATGAAGATCAAGCTGATATGCAAAGAGTTGTACCTATAATTGCAAGATATGTAAGAAGGAACCATCCAAAGGACCAGATCATAGGAGATAAGAAAGTTGGTACAAGAACAAGGAGTAAGTCTTTAAACTCAAATTGCTTAATTTATGAGTTTGAACCAAAATTTGTCAATGCTGCACTAGATAATGAAGAATGGATAAGTGCTATGTATGATTAGATTGAATAGATTGAAAAGAACAAGAAATGGTCACTTGTGCTAAGACCAGATGACAAGAATGTCATCGGTAAAAAATGGATATTCAGGAACAAACTGAATGAGAATGGAGAAGTCACAAGGAACAAAGCAAGACTAGTATGCAAAGGGTACGCACAAGAGGAAGGTATAGATTATGGAGAAACCTTTGCACCCATTGCTAGGCTAGAAGGAGTAAGAATTCTACTTGCTTATGCTGCATACAAAGGATTCAAAGTATATGAAATGGACATCAAGTCAACATTTCTAAATGGAATACTTGAAGAAGAGGTATACATTGAAAAACCAGAAGGGTTTGTAGATCTAGACAAGAGGAACATGGTATGTAGACTTCACAAAGCCTTGTATGGATTAAAACAAGCTCCCAGAGCCTGGTATGAAATACTTCATTCTTGTCTAATAAGTATTGGATTCATGAGGACAAGTGAAAACACTAATCTTTATTTAAAAGAAAATACTAATGCTAACACTTTGATTGCTAAAATATTTGTTGATGACATCATATTTGGAGGCAATGATATGCTATGCAAATCATTTGCCAAAGATATGAGCAAAGAATTTGAGATGTCTATGTTTGGTGAGATCAAGTTCTTTCTTGGTCTACAGATCATTCAACAAAGTGAAGGTATTTTCATTACACAGTCCAAATACATCAAAGAAGTCCTAAAAATATTCAAGATGGAAGATTCCAAACCTATTGGAACACTGATGGCTAATAGATGCAAATTAACAAAGGAAGACAAGACAACAGACGTAAATCAGAATCTATATAGATCAATGATAGGGAAACTCATGTATGTTGTACACACTAGACTAGATATTGCACATGCAATAGGAATTGTTGCTAGATTTTTTGCTAACCCCAAGGAATCACATATAATTGGTGTGAAAAGAATTCTAAGATATCTAAAGAATACTGAGAAATTTGGCTTAAGGTATAGAAGAGAAGGAAAATTTGAACTAAAAGTGTTTACCGACGCTGATTGGGCTGGAAATCTTGATGACCAGAAGAGCACAACTAGAGTAGCATTCTTTATGGGTGACAGACTTATCACATGGATTAGCAAGAAGCAAGGATGCATCTCTTCGTCTACTGCAAAAGCAGAATATGTTGTTGCTACTGCAAACTGCTTGAATATTGCATGGATCAAATAGTTGCTGGAAGGTATGCATATGAAGATCAAAGAACCAGTAGTTATTTATTGTGACAACACCAGTGCAATAAATATTTCCAAGAATCCAGTGATGCATGCAAAGACTAAACACATTGTCATCAAGTATCATTACTTAAGAGAACAAGTTCAAGAAAAAGAGGTAATACTTGAATATGTTCAATCAAAAGAACAATTGGTTGATATCTTCACCAAGCCACTACCTAAAGATACATTTGAGTACCTGAGAAAAAGACTAGGGGTCAAACCCATGTCTAACAGTCAGTAAAGGACTGGACGCTACATCAGCCATATATTATCAGAATATCATTCATGTTGATGCAAGCAGAAGCTGAACTTCAAAGCTACATCTATATACAAAAAGGTATATATCAGAATCAAGCACCAAAGAAAATTGTTATATTGATGATGGATAAGGGAAATTCAAGGAATATATTATGGATAGAAGACATTGTTTGACAAAATGTTAGATATTTGTGAAAATATTTTGTTTGGCATTAATGTCAAAGGGAGAGAATGTATTTATATTATCACCAGAAACTATTCATTATCAGATTACTCCAAATAGGGAGAGATCATATCCAAAGGGAGAGAATTTGTATAAAAGTTGCAAACAAAAGACAAAGACATCAAAGAAGTAGAACAGTCAAAGAGGACACAACACGTCAGAAGAAGAAACATGAAAGCTGCAAGAATCAAATCTAAGCTTACACAGAGCTTACCGGCAGTCAAACATTTTATCAGTTATCAAAACAAACTATTTGGTAATTTGATGAATCTCAACAATTGTATTTCATATTGTATTAAGCAATAGTATAGTATGATAATATAGCATGTTGCCATCAATGCCAAAGGGAGAGATTGATGACATGTAAGTGATTGAATGTTTGACTATATTAAGTTGAAGATGATGCAAGACATTAAATCAGTTAATGGTTTGTATTGTTATTGATGTCAACTTGATATCATCTGTATGGTCATATACATAATGCCAAAGACTTCAGAGAATCAATTGAACAGAGGTTATGCTTTCACCAATGCATAAAAGTCAAGTATTCACTAAGTGACAGACTACACCGGTGGAGTGCACACCATCGGTAAAGATAGAGATAAAGTCACAGTGATACCCGTCGAGTAGAAGACAGCGTTTCTTGACAAAGCAGAATCACAAGATGCCCGATGAGCTAAAAATAGTGTTTCTCGATGAGAAAAATCCAATGATGCCTGACAGATGGAGATCTTGAAGCTAACTAAAGTTGCACCAACGGAACTGGCAGTTGTCACCGGTGACGAACTGTAGAATTGATTGACAGAATAGAGAGATCAAAAAATGACAAAATATCTAGCTGGCAGAGCTAAAGGTTAGACTTAACTGGTTGTTTTATTTTTTTTATTCAAACCACAGTTAAGCAATTGATTTGTATAGTTGGCAAGAAGATAACTACAAGATAAATCAGTAGTTAAAGCCATAAATCAATTTGGCTAGATTTTTTTTCATGCCAAGAATCAACAATCAAGAATTAGAATTAAGGGATATCATGTTTATTTAAGAGACAAGCATAATTCATTCCTGCTAGAAATCAGATACACGAGGGAGTGAACTGATAGAAGATTTTGAAGAGAAACTGATGAAGAATAAACTTCATGCAGTCTTGATCAATCAAGCTAAGGGAGAGCTAAATAATTCAGCAGACACCGACGAACAAAAAAGCATAGCATCACAGAGCAGAAAGAGTTAAGTACAAAGGAATTGAATTGATACATTGATCAAAAAGATATTGTAAGTAAATAGATCTGAAAATCTGCAATACAGTTGCATTAGAAATAGGTCATTGTGTTTCAATTTATTTCAAAAATGCATTACATAAGAACAATGTATCTCAAAAATGCATCACTTCATTGTATTTCAAAAATGCATTACATAAGAACAATACATGAACTTAAAATAACTTGCTGTAAGATATAACAGTTTTCTCCCAAAAACTTTCTCTTTTCCCTGACTCTTTTTCTAACCAAAAACTATCGGTCTAATCCCTATAAATAGAGGATCGAACACTTATTACAAAATAGAAAAGAATCTATCTTGCTGAAAACATGTCGGAGAAGAAGATGGAAACGCAACAGCCCGCAGTGTGGGTAATAAAGCTTGGGCGACCATTTCAATCATAATAAAGTGCAGAGGGAATATAGCAGCACTACATCCCTGCATCCTGGAATAGTGGCTCCTCCATTGTAGCAGCTGTGTCTCTTGGTGCTATGATGATCACTCCACCATAGCTGGCCCTCAACAGTCTTCCTTGAATGTTGTCAACCACTCTCCAGTCGCTTCCTTCCCTTACAAGTTAGTTGTGATGCAGAAATATTCATGCAACAAGCTTAATCAAATTAAATCTAGATATTAGAACATATATCCTGATGGTTATATGATTTACTGCACTATATGTATAATATTGGCAAAATATGTCACAAATATCTACCCATGGTTTATCAGTTCTAACTGGACTTTATCACAAGTTTTAGCTGGCTAGGTTCACAAATGTCTTGATAGAAATTAGAATAGATTATTTAAAGTTATACAAAATAAAGGCAATAATTTGGCCTCATCAAGGGGCATGCCACCCCAATTTTCCTCTGAGCATCTCCCAACACTCTGCTACAACACTACAAGTGACCAGAAAATGGTTAACATCTTCCTCTCCATCCTTACAAAGGTAGCACCTAGATGGGCCAGGAATACCTAACCTCTGTCTTTGAACCCCAGTCAGAATTTTATCTTTTGTAGCCAACCATGCAAAATCCCCAGCTTTGGGAAGACATTCCTGGCTCCATAAGAGTTTGGCCAACCATTCTTCCTTCTCCTCTAATCTTTGTAAAAGCTAGTAACCCAACTTCACAGAATAGTTACCACTGGTGGCTGCGCACCAAATGATAGCATCCCTCTTATTAATAATGTTGACACTCTGAGTAGCCAGTATATCTCACATATCTGCCTGTTGAGTATTGTTCAGCCCTAGATTCCCAAAGTCTTTCCAAACCCAACCTTCCCCCAAAGGCCCCTATTTAATTTCTACATAATCTCTTACATGGATACCCCAACTATCAAAAATAGGGCTTTGAGGTCACGATAATCTGGGTTATCCACAAGAATTGAGTATCCATTCCAGGAGTCCTCCCAAAAATTTTCACTACTTCCATCACCAACCTACCATGTTAGGTGTTGTGTTATTATGGGTCTACAACTGAAAATGAAATTCCACACTGCAGAACCTTTAGGAGGATTAGGAGTGGTTAAAATCCTCTCAGCTTCCAAAGAATCTAAATACTTGCTCTTAAGTAATTTAACCCATAACGCATCTTGATTTTGAAAGATGTTCCATACTAACTTTTCTCCAAGAGATTCATTCATTTGGTTCCACTCTCTCAAATCTGCACCCCCAGCACCTTTTGGTTTACAAAATTTACTCCATACAATGAGGGGTCTATTATCCTCTACATTCTTACCATTCCATAAGAACTTCCTCATTTTTGCAGCTATCATTTGATTCACTTTTTAAGGAATCTTTAAACACATCATTGAGAAACTTGGTATTGCATTAATTACTTATTTGAGAAGTAAAATTCTGCTAGCAAAGGTTAACCATTTCCTCTTCCAACCCTCCATCTTCTTAGTGCACTTATCTAATAATTCTTTCCAAAGATTTGCTTTAGAGGCTCCCTTAAAAAGTGGTATACCCAAATACCTACTAGGTAATTTACCACTACAAATCCCTAAGAATATGCAAATGGATCTCTGCCTTTTGCAGTCTACATTAAAGAAATAAATTTTAGACTTTTTCCATTTTATGCATTGTCCGGAGGCTATGCTGTAAGAATCAAAGGTTTCTTTTATAACTCTTGCCTCTCTTATAAATGCATCTCCTAGCAAATTTATATCATCTACAAATTGAAGATGTGAAAAAGGGGGAAGTTCCTCCACCACCTTAATACCTTTCCAAGCCCCACTTACCCTTTTACATTTGATTAATCTGCCCAATGCCTCTGCCATAATTATGAATAGAAAAGTTGAAATTGGGTCCCCTTGTCGGATGCCTTTATTGGATTTGAAAAAACCTTGTGGGCTTCCATTAACAAGAATTGAAAATCTTTGAGTTTGGATACAACATTCCACCCACCTTATCCATTCTTAATAAAAACCAAAACATTGTAGCACTTTGATTAAGAACTCCCAGTTTACTGCATCATAAGCTTTCCTAATATCCAGCTTAATCATCATTTTCTCTACCTTAGTTTGATGAAGTGTATGTATGATTTCATGGGCAATTATAATCCCCTCATGAATGGACCTCTCATGAATAAATCCACTATGTTCCTCTAAAATTATGAACTTTAAAACCGATTTCAGCCTATTATCCATTACCTTAGCAATAATTTTATAGATAATATTACAGAAGGATATTGGCCTATAATCATCCAAAGAGACCCTAGTCTCCTTCTTGGAAATTAGGGTAATAAAAGTGTTATTAAAATCTTGAAACAGAAAACCACTTTCCCTTGATTCTTCCACCACACCCCAAACTTCCTGCCTAATTAGGTCCCAGAAATGTTGATAAAAAAGTGCAGAGAATCCATTTAGACCCGAGGCCTTCTGAGCTCCAATGCTGAAAATAGCTTTCTTAACTTCCTTTAGCGTGCATGGTTGTTTCAATAAGTTATTTTGGGCATTAGAAATACTGCTCGGTATAATTTCCCTAAGGTCAAAATTCTGATCTAATCCAGTGTGATCACTCCAAAAACTACTTTGGAAATATCTGATTGCTTCTTGATTTATATCCTCCATTTTTTCCAAAATCCTCCCACCATTATCTTGTATGGAGAATATTTTATTCTGAGCTCTCTTGACTTTGACTGAGTTATGAAAAAAAAAGTTTTATTTCTATCTCCTTCTTTGAGCCACAGCTCCCTCGATTTCTGCCTCCAAAATGTTTCTTCACGGCATAAAGCTTCACTATATAATTTTTTCAGTCTATTCTCCTCCTCAAAGATGGCCTCTGACATTCCATTAGAAATAATAGTTGTGTTAAGCTATTCTAGATCCCTTTCTATGTTCTCTTTCTCCTTGAAGATATTCTTAAAGACTTCACAGTTCCAACTCTTCAACTTCTCTTTCATGTATTGTAGTTTCTTGGAAAAAATGAAAGCCTTATACCCTACCTCTTCGGGGCCTCCTTCCACGAATGTGTGAATTTCTCTTTAAAGTCTGCATGTCTAAGCCACATAGCTTTGAATCTAAATGGAGCCCGATCTGGAGCAATATCTTCTTGTAGTCAAATGCAAATTGGGTAATGATCCGACCCCGAGATCGGTAAGATTTCTTCCACACTTGTCCAACTAGTTGCTACCTAGTTCCCTGCCAATAGAAACCTATCTAGTTTTTCCACAATATTTAAGAATCCACTCTGCCTGTTAGTCCAAGTGAATAATCCATTTCTCAAGTCCAATTCTATCAAACCATTATCTATAATGAAGTCTAAAAAATATCGCTAGCTCTGTCCTTCCCAACAACACCCTCCCTTCTTCTCAAGAGGGCTAGTGATGGCATTGAAATCACCCCCAAGCAAAAAAATTTTATCCGTGTTGTTGTAGAGTACATACATTAGCTCACGCCATAGAGCTTGTTTCAAATTTGTGTTATTTGGGCCATATACATTAATTTCTTGGAAACTAGTGTGCATCAATTTAGATTTGACTTTGATCCATATCCACCAATGATTAATAGCCTTTATTGTAACTTCCAGAGAATTTTCTGTCCAAAATATACTTAAACCTCAGGAAGCCCCTTGTGCCTCTGAGGAACACACTTTCCATCTGTTGAATCTATTAGCAAAGCTTACTAACTCATCTTTACTAAGTTTTGTTTCTTGAAGGAAAACAATATCAAGTTTTAATTGATCAAAGGCTCTTTTGATCAAGCAGATTTAGTCAGGGGCATTGCAGCCCCTGACATTCCATGATAAGGTTTTCATAATGATTGGGGAGGGGCAAAGCCCATCTCTGAAAGCAACATTTTTGACTGGTTAGCTGCATTCCCAGCCAAGGCAATCCTTGCCTTGTTATTTTTCTAACCCCTTTTCTCCTTTTCTCCTACTATTGGTTTGTTCTTGAAAGAAGAGATTTGTTCAACTTTTATAATATCTATTAGACCAAAGGAATCTAAAAAGCCTATTTCATCCTCTTCCTCTGACTCTAAATGTATTGAGTCCTCCGATTCAGATTCTATGCTGCCACTACTATCCTTCACCACCTCAAAAGTGGCATCCAAGTTTCTTATTGGAGATATTTGGATATCTTTGAAACCTTCCTCTTCAATACTCTCTAAGAAGTCATTCAGCAAAGGCATTTCTGAATCTCTAAAGGACTTTCCAAACTTTGTCCCTTTTTCTTCTGAGAGCTCTGTATTCATTTTCTCTAAAACCACTACTTAAGAAAGTCCATCTTTACTGACAACCTCCGGACCAGTGTTAAAATTCACAATAAAATCCACTTGACCTGTCAAGTGTTCCACATGTTTATCAACAACCCCAAGGCGTAAAGCTCCCTCTAGGTGTTCTCCACTTCGCACTAAAGTTTCAACATCCATTTTTGTTTTTCTGTTACCTTCACTCACCCATTCATTGGCCAGAATGTCATCAATGGTGTCCTTGATACTAACCTGTGTCTGTCCATACCCATGTGAAATGGAAGAGTTTATTGTTATTCTGTCAGCCATGAGATTCTGCAACTTTGAATCTACAGAACCTACATTCTTCCTGGATTCAGTGATTTGAATTACTTTATTGAGAATTTGATTAGGTTCACGAGCGATATCAAACCTGTAGCCATCATCATTCTGCTCATGGTTTTCCTCTGTCTCAAACCCTTGTAGGTCCTTCTCCCCCAAAACCACCACCTTCTATCTCCACTCCTTGGCATTAGATGTGATAATCAAGTTATCAGGTAGAGGATGGATATCCTGCCATAAGATCATGATCCTAGGACACGTGGCCATATTTTTTTCTACTATACATTCTTCAGCCTTTAGAAAGGTGCCAAGCTTATTTCCAATAAGGGTTAGGGTTTCAAACCCCCAATATTCACGAGGTAAGTTAGGTAGAGATACCCAAATCGGAACTTCTTTGATCTTCTCCTTCTCTGGATCAAAATTTTTTAACCATTCCACTATGTATAAACCTTTACCATCAATCATATATGGCCCATTTTTCATAACCCGTTCCTTATCCTTTGGGGTTGGGGTTGTGACTACAATAAAGCCATTGGCCATGGTTTTCAAAGTAAAATCTTGTCCCCAATTCCTAAAGCACCAATCCCTAATTAAACTGAGCGATGGCCATCTACCCTCCCACTTCAGAAAGAAAGCATGGTTTTCTAGAAAGGAGATAGACTCACTCCAAGCATTATTATTAATAACAATAGTAAAAGCATTTGCAAATTTGATTCTAGGAAATACCTCTTTTGAATTATCCTCCGTCTTTTCCAGTGGTTTAGGTCTCCAAAACTTTCCTTCGATTTGTCTGAAATCAAAAACCCGCATGGTCTCCTTTTTCTTATCATTCCTCATATTTCAATTTTGTCTTGAGGCCGCGACCGATTTCTCCCAGGAATGACCATTAACCTAGGGTTTCTTGAAATCGCGCGTAGGATTTTGAAAAGGAAAATTGTTTAAATGTATTTTCTTCCACAAGTTTGGCCGGTTACCATTTCGAGCATTGTCTAGGCTATGACTATAGCTCAAGCCCCCATGGTTGATGAATGGTCTTTGTTCTTTCTGCATCCATGGCTAGTTCTAGTAGCCGTTGGGGCAAATTTTTTTGAATCTGCTTGTTCCCATTCTTTAATCATTAGTTAATTATCTATTTCTTCTAAATCTAATCCTCTAATCATTTAATCATTTCTTCAAAATTAATTAAATAATTAATTTTATTTAATTAATCTTTATTAGTTAATTAAGTTCAATTTCCTAAAAGTTTAAATTTAATTATTATTTAAATTATTAATTAATGGTTTATTTAATCATTAGTTAATCATCTATTTCTTATAAATCTAATCCTCTAATCATTTAATCATTTCTCCAAAATTAATTAAATAATTGATTTTATTTAATTAATTAATCTTTATTAGTTAATTAAATTCAATTTTCTAAAGTTTAAATTCAAATATTTAAACTTATTAATTATTCTTCTAAATAAATTAACTTAATTTTATTAAATTAATTTAATTTCACTCTTAATTCTATTTTAAATAAAAATAGAATTCAAATATATCATTTATGAGTATTGTAATTTCTAAAATCAATTAAATAATCAAATAAATATTCTATCTAGTTCAAAAAATGGAGCTCAAGTGCTATCTCTGTGATTGCATAAATTGCTCCATCTTCTCTCCAGTTCAAAAAGGGAACTCAGGTGTTATCTCTGTGATTGCATAAATGGCTCCATCTTCTCTTCGGTTCAAAAATGGAACTCATGTACTATCTTTGTGATTGCATAAATTGCTCCACCTTCTCTCCAGTTTGAAAAAGGGAACTCATAATCAACTCTAGAGTTGACTCAACCATTTCCTCTTCTCTTCATATAAGAGGGGAATTTTACTTATTCCTTCTTCAGTTCTTATTGATCTCAACTGTCCATTTTAAAGTATTTGGGATCAATCCCATCCGTCCAAATCATTTCCATATTCTATATAATAAACCCTTCTCAACCATTTGAGAGTATCCAAGATCTCCAACTTTGTGCACAATTACTATACAAGATTCTCGTATGAAGCATCAAGAAAAATTATTATTATTTTGATCTCATTTTCTCAACACTCCCAAGTCATAGATGTTGTCAACGCCAATACTGAGCACCATCCACATAACATTTCAGAAGGAGTAGAGAGAAGCAATAGAATCTTCAAACATTGGGGTTTGTATTTATTTGTTTTCCTTTATAACGTTTGTTATTTTATTGTTCATAGGCTCGTTCTTAGTAGTTTGTTGATTTATTTCATTGCAAATTTGTGCTACTAACCCTATTGTTTGACTGTGTAGATATAGGTCTATACAGAAATAACATAAATAATATGCATACCACAATACAATAATTTATGTGGGGAAAACCTTTCTAGAGAAAAAACCCCACACTCCAAAAGCCACCCAATATATTATTCAGAAATCAACAATAAATTATAATATACTTGCATAGAAATCTTCTCATAGAAGTATCACCAACCAGAAATCTGGAGGTAACTCAATAGCTATGTAACACCCCACTAAAGAACCCTAGACTTAGGAAAATAAAATCAATAAGAGATTTCCCAAAATAGATTGAAAGAAAAACTAGGAAAACACAATAAAATGCATCAAAATAAACATTAAATTTCAAATTTCCCATGAAATGAGAAGTACAAATATATATCATACCATTAAAACATCAGAAGTATTTCAAATTCTATAGTAAAAGAAATAATTATGAGGGATTCACCCCCTACCTCGGTTCCTGCGGAGATCAAACTGAAAGATGAAGCAAAAAAATGAAGAACAATCCTCAATCTCCAATGAACATTAACCCAAAATTCACACACCCTCCAACAATTCCAGAATTCAAAAATCAATGTAATCCAATGCAAATCTCTCACTTACAAAATGAAGAAAAATCTCAAACAATCGCATCCCAAAGATCAAAACAATATTTAGAAGACTCCATTCAAAATCTTTCCATATTACTTTCAAAATTTCTCTCTCAAAAACTTCATCCAATCCCCCAAAATGAAATCTAAAAAACAAATAAAAATTCTTCCAAAAAGCTTGTGCGTGAATCCAACCAATTCCCACCAAACAAAAAATTAAAATAAATTTTAATATTAAATTAAACATAATAATATTCTCCCAACACATATATCCACCCACTTTTTAAATAGATGACATTTAATAATAAACCATACACTCATAAATATAAACGTTCATTAATAATTTTAATAATAATAATAATGCTTACTTTAATATATCATTTAATCTCCTATTTATATAGGATAGTCATAAAGACTATAAAAGGGAGAAGATTAATAACTATATATTAATTCAAGACATCAATAAAAAAGGAAAATAATATTTAAAATATCAATAATTATTAATATGATCAAATAAAATAAAATAAAATAATACGTATATCCTAAAACATGATTAAACCAATATAAAATTACTCCAAATAAGATTGCATCTTGTAAAACTATTAAACAACTAAAATTGCACTCTCAAATCAAACCATGCACAAGCTAGGTAATCAATATTTGTCACCATGACAATCTGACAAGGTATCTCAAAATAATAATCATTTCATATACAAAATGGTGGAAAGGCTAAGTTCACATGGGCCTTAATGCTATGTCCCTTCTACCACCATCAAGGAATGTAAATGCACACTCACACCTATAAATGCAAGCGGAGTCGATGCTTGGTACCTACATATCACCTACAAGACACGAACCATACATGCATATACATATATAATATGTTAGATAACACAATTAGTTAAGGGGGAATTACAAAATCTTATGGCTCTCATGAATGAAAAATACGACATGATCCATGTTCACACAAACAAATCATGGAAATAAACAAGGCATATAACATAAACATATCAGTATTATAACCATCCTAAACAATATCTCACGAATCATGGGTTAGTCTATAATGATATCTCATAAGAATGAAACACAATTAGCATAGATCATAATCATAAGGAGAACATAAGTAATGATCCTAATAAAATCAATGCATCCATCATATGCATAATCATTAAATTACCTCATCATCAAATCCTATAACATTGATGTATCCTAAATTATCCATCACACACACCAATGTTCTAGAAGGTCCTAACCACATAAACTAAAAAGGAGGAAGTAATGGAGAGGCTAAAGGTTCACACAACACTCTCTCATTCAAACAACCAGACTCTTTGCAATATCCTTACAAAATATTTAAACTACGAGGCCTCCAACTCAACATGTGGTAATATCACAACAAATTTACTATAAAAGGGAAACCTTATCATGACATCCAACTCCTAACACAACCTATACAAGGTCTATAAACCAATTTGGTTCACAAATGCAAAAGAAACTCCTTGTCCTTTAAAAACACACTTTATTTCATGGATTTTGTTACCATATCATGAGATGGAGAACATTGATTTGTAACAACATCAAATAATGAACTGCCCATGCTTAGATGTAATTGGTACACAAAAATTTTAAGACAATGTTATAATTTTTTTGGAATAAATCATTCAACTTTGGGTTGTTATCCATACATAGGGATTAATTAGCCTTCCTTGGATTGTCCTCCCTTGATTGTTTTGACACACAATATTATAAGGTCTTTTAGACCACCAATAAAAATATGGTAACTTTCAATAAAATCTCACAAAATAACTTAAAACTAACACCATAACATCTATTGGAAAGGCTCCTTCATCTTAAAATACATTCAAGTATGATCTTGAACTATCACTCAGCAATAATGTCTATTTAGTCTTCTTGGATAGACCGTGTTAATCACTATAAAATTATTCAAAAAAAGAAAAGATTTTAATCCTTCCACTATGGTTAAAGTGCATTCCTTACTCCTCATTTAATTAACACTCAATGGACTTCAAGGCCATTCGTTGTGAAGGTTTCAAATGTTTATACTGTCTAACTATGACTGTTACAAATCAGAGCAGTGACATGCAAATGGACACATATATTTGTGGTTTCATCAATTCATGACTTGAAAGCTATAAAAACACATCTTTTAAGAATTCTCCAATAATTATATCTATGAGATATTGACCATTCCATATTCAAGCATCAAAACTTCCTTGAACTGTGTCATTTTTTTGTTTGAGACAAGAACTCAGTCCCTTAGGGCATCCTTGAAACCCTAGAGAACCACCTCCATTAAACCTACCACTGTGCAATATGAAATTATAAATACACACCCTAAATTTCAACAAGGATTATACTTTTCCATTGGTTATATTAGAAGATACACAAATAAACTACTCATTGGTTACCCTTATTGAGGGTTTTGACAATTTTTAATAAAATTGCCATATCTTTCAAAATGTACTATAAAAATGAATGAAAATGATTCCATATGAAATATTAAAATTTTAAGAATCATTTACAATAATTAATTGATCATTTTTAAATCATACAGATCTACAAATATGATTTTTGCAGTCAGAGTCTCGAAAAAACGTGAGACAGTCAACCATGGTATAAAATTCTCCTTCACAAAACTCTTCAAGCTCCACCGAATTCTCTTGCCTTGATGGGTTAGACGATTTTTAAAATGAATAAAAATTATTCTAATGTTTGTAACCACCTTTAAAACTTATGACTATTGGTATTCCCATTTATTATAATTTTTTGCATTTTTTTGCATAATGGCATTTTTTGTCAATATGACAACTTTTTGTCATTTTTAACAAAACTTCACCTATTGACTCCAAACCAATTATTTTACTTCTAAAAATGATATAATAAAATTATTACATAACTTTAAACCCATCTTGGGCATTTTTACATGCTTTGACCATCTTTGACCTTATGAGGACCTTATAGGTCCATGAGAGACAATTGACATAAAAGCCTTACAATATGACTTGTATTGGTTTCAAATGGTCCTTTGGACCTTATAAGACCATGAAAAGACACAAACAAAATAATGATGACCCAAAAGCCTTCATGAGGCATATAATGGAATGGGTGCTCCTGCACCATACAACCCACCTAAAAAGACTCCCAAGTCCCTTGGAAATGGAGTTTCCATAGATCTTCTTTCTTCACATTACCTCTTAGGTCTTCAAATGCTTCTCCACCTAGTTGTCCCTTCCACTTAGTCATGTATTAGAAACATGCATCATTTCTTTATCTTTCATCACCACTAGGCTTCATCTTTACTCTCAGTCTCCCTATCCTCTTGCTTGGACATATGAACCTATCAAAAAAAAATTTTGCCCTTTGCAATCTAATTTCCTTATCAGCTGCACTTAAATAAACATAATGAAAAATTCATTGAAAAAATAAAACTGATTAGTATAAAAATCAATCATAAAATTTTCATCTTTCTCCTCAACTCTTCTTGGTGTCTCCTTCCATTGCTTTTCATCAACCTCTTCATCCATCTGATCACTCTCTTTCCCTTCTATTGTTGCATCAACAACCTTGATTTCATTAGTCACTTTAACACTATTAGCCTTCATACATACCTCTTCTGCTACCATAATCGCCTTTGTCTTCTCCACTTCAACCTTGCTTTTCCATTCTTCCGCAATGGCTGCATAGGTCATCCACAAATCTGATTCCTCCTTATTGAATGCTACAACTTGTAAGGTGGAAAAATGTTGTTGTTTATGAAATGTGGATTCATTTAACATAAAATCCCTTACATTTAAATATTGTTATGGGGGTAAATAAGATGCTCTCCTTCTATCCTTAGATATACAAATGAAAGATCCAAGTTGATTATCCCAAATAGAAGGATTAATGCATAAATGAATCAAGTATTTGGAAACAAGAATAAGGAAAGAAGATCTCAAGTACCTGGTTTGATTTGATAATCTGAATGTATTTTAGATTTAAATAGATTTCTAACCTTACTTAAATTGAATAGGAGAAATGTACTAACCTTAAAATATTGCAGATCTGAAGAATGTTGTTTTCTGAAGTCTATGTTGAGTTTCTGGAAAATCTGAGACCAGATCTGGAATAGAAATGCAGAGACAGAGAAAACCCAGATATATTTTCTATTCTGAGATAGTTCTGATTTGTACCCTCAAGTCAATGTCACCATTTGCTAGAATTGTTTATTGTTCCCTAGGTCGCAATCAACCTACAAATTCTCAGAATGAAATGCTATTTTTGGCTCCTGGAAGTTTTCTAAAAAGGGTGTCCAAATCTCTGTCCCAATCTACTGTCCTAAACCTGTACCTGCAAGAAAAAGGGTTTGTTTATTGGGGGGAGGGGTTTTCCTTAGTCAAACCTCAATTTAGGAATTAACCTTGAAATCAATAATGAAATAAAGAATGCTATCAAGTAGTAGAAGTAAATCTAATAATGAAGCTATGAAATTCAATAGATATGCAATTGTATTTCGAATGTAAGTATGCAAATATGAAAGCTTAGACTCAATTAGAAACCATAAACCTCCATGATTGTATGCTTGGAATACACCATGAAAGGAGAATGAATGAGTGTTTGAGGATGCAAAAAGGATCTTCAAGGAAGATCACACCACCATGATGGATAGATCTAGGGCTTGAATGATGAATCTTGAATGTTTGAACCAAATCCCTTCAAAGGCTTGAAAACTTGAATCCTTGATCTTCAATGGAGAACTCGAATGCTTGAGAGGAAGACTTTAACACTTTGAAAGCTTGAAAACATGTAGAACAATGGATGCTTGAACTTTTTTCTTGATGACTTCTTTAGAAGAACTTGATCATACTTCCTTGGTTCTTCACTTAGAAAGACTTAGTGCTTGATAGTTAGAGAAAATGACAAGAGAAAGCTTCCTTTTATATGAAATTAGGGAACATTATTCTAGAGAGGCCGAAATAGGAGAATTAAATTCCAATTAAACCCATGCCCCTAGAAGAGGACCTACATTAAATATAATTTAAGAATTGTCGCTTCAGAACACAAAACAGTCGACCGGGGAGCGGAAAATGAATTTTTGATGACCTCTGGTAGCCGATTGCCTTCCAGATTTGAAAGGGGGACCCAGTTTGAGGTCAAGGTCATCCTTGACCTAGTTCAAGGTCGAGGTTGACCTTGACCTAGGGAGTCAGGACCCTAGAAAACATGCCAGTCAGGATGGGAGGTTTCTAGAGAGGCCCAATCAAGGTCCTAAATAGACAGATAAGAGAGAGAGGATACAAAAATGAGGGGAAAATGTGATGGTGGTTAAAAACACCCCCTAAGCAGGGCTAAATGTTCTTAACATGGAAGTTCTTCCATTTTAAGATGATAATTCCATTTTAAGATGATACATTAAGCCCCCACTTTAGCGGGAGTATGTAAATCGAACATACTCATGGTAAAGTTAGAAGAAAGACTTAGGTGGATCACAATGAGGTAGAACATCACTAAGTCAAGGACATGAGCCTCTATACCAATGATTCTAACTCAACATACATGCATAAAGATATGGAAGTAAAGATAAATTAATCATATAAAACATACATGATTACATAAGTAAGACAAGAGCAACACTACAGATAACATAGCTTCATGATCTAATCCTGCTAGCATGAAAGCGAAAGAGAGAAAAGAGAAAGTGATTACCTCACCTAGTAAGATGCCCACCTTACCATGAATCACCAAGGAGGGAGATCCCAACAAGTTTACCCATAAACTATGCTTTGTAATTGTAATGCATCTTCTGATGGCTTTTAAAATATTCATAGATCCACATTCTTGTATCACGATGGAAAATGTATAAAATGCGTGTCTTTTCAAGATTTAGCAACTTATGTGTGTTACCTTCCAAGGATTCAGCATATTGTAAAATTAAAAATGTGTATCTCTTTGGGATTTAGCAACTTATGTGCCTTACCTTCTGAGGATTTAGCATATTGAATTATAATTGAATGCATATCTCTTCAGGATTTAGCAACTTATGTGTGTTACCTTCAGAATATTTGGCATGCTACAAAATAAAAGATTAGAAAAAAAATGCAATAATATAGAACGAGGGAGGCTCTATATATGCCCCCCTCCTTAAGATGGCAAAGTACATACTATTTTGACATATTAAGGAAAGAAAAGAATAAGGATAAAGTCTTCTTCAACATCAAGACAATATCCATAGACAACACCCAGTCCAAGCCAAGAAGGTCATAGCTCCTATGAGGTCATGGAAGGGATGAATATAGATATATATCATGCAAGAAGTGAAAAAGTAACCCTTGTGAGGGAGAACACATGATTCAATTTCCAAGGTGAGAGATTTATCAACCATGGAAACCCAATGTCAAACAAAGAAATAGGTTATGATCAAGGACATAGATCCTCAATGCAAACCAAAATTTTCATGTATGTTGGATATCACATAATAGAT
>MU227722.1:134327-171492 GCA_018584345.1 Thuja plicata | reverse complement strand
ATAATATGGAGTTCCATAATAGGAACATAAATGTTATTTAGAGAAAATAGGATTGAAATACAACTCATTGCCACATGATATATAAATAATTTTACTATCAATGAGCTGCCTAATCTTATAATGTAAAACTTGACATTCATTAGTAGAGTGATCATGAAATCTATGATAAATACAAAAAGGAAGAATCTTCAAGTGTAGACTATGTTTGTTTTTGCATTTAGGTCTAGTAATCATCTTAGCATGAAGGAGTTTAGGCAGAACAACCTCTTCGTCAAATTCCTTCATAGGGTCATCATGTTTTGAAGTGTTATTTGAGATGTTGGTAACATTGCTATGTTGTTGAGGATTAAATCCCAATCCATAAGAATTCTCATGCCCCCCATTCTGTAAGGGCATTTGATTTCCTTTTTTATTCTTAGCACATCCTTGACTATGGAATCCGTGTTTAACTAGTAAATGATAACCATGACCATAACAAGAAGCCATATGAAAAGAAGTCAATTGAACTTTAGTAGTCACTATTTCATCATTAGTATGTTCGATAGATTCACAAGAAGGAAAAAAAAAAAGAATACATCCTAGGAGAAGATGAGGTAGGAGCTTGATTCTCCATAGGATCATCACTAAGAGGGAGATCATTAAGGAAATTTATATCATTTTCCACTAATGCCTCATCACTAGAAGTAATCCCATTTAGAGGTAAAGCATCCATAATGTTTTATTCTTTCTCTAAAATGTCCACATAAGGGGAGTGTATTTTAGAAAAAGAGTCATCATCATGTATGAATATGTCATCCATTAATAAATCACCCTCTTGTATCAAGGCATCTTCACAAGGAGGGGATAAATCAGTGTCTTTATCCAAGGGTTCATTCCAAAAAGTAGAATCATCCACAATGGCTTCATGAGGAAGAGAGTAATCAACATCCAAATCCAAAGGTTCATCCCAAATAGGAGGATTATCATCCCTATCAATAAAGCACATTGTAGGAGCACCTAAAGCTTGATCCCTAAAGGGGAAATAATTATATTCTAAAGTAGGCTCATAGAAAAGACATATATTAGGAGAAGAATTAACATCAACCCTTAACTCATCTCTATAGTAAAAGTCAATTGTGTAGGAGGAAAAAATAGGAATAGGATCAATGGAGATCTCATTTGAGCTATTTTCATCCTCACTTCCATGTACCTCATTAGGGGATCTATCCTTTTTTGCAAGAAAATCCTCATCAAAATATTCAAAACAAAAGTCATACATGTTGAACACACAATAAAATTACAAGCATGTAAATGTTTTTGTGTTTTTAAAGAAATTTTATAATTTTTATGTATTTGTGGAATACAAATGCAAGATCATAAAATAAAACCTAGTTTTATATGCATGCAAGATCTAATATGAAATGTAAAGCTAACACCAATGAGAAAGACTTGTCTATCGCGGGTTCACCAAAATGTAAGGTGGAAAAATGTTGTCGTTTATGAAATGTGGATTCATTTAACATAAAATGCCTTACATTTAAATATTTCTATGGGGGTAAATAAGATTCTCTCCTTCTATCCTTAGATATACAAATGAAATATCCAAGTTGATTAACCCAAAAGGAAGGATCAATGCATAAATGAATTAATCTTTTGGAAACAAGAATAAGGAAGGAAGATCTTAAGTACCCAGTTTGATTTGTTAATTTTAATGTATTTTAGATTTAAATAGATTTCTAACCTTAATTGAATTGAATAGGATAAATTTACTAACCTTGAAGTATTGCAGATCTGAAGAATTCTATTTTCTGAAGTCTATGTTGAGTTTCTGGAAAATCTGAGACCGGATTTGCAATAGAAATGCACAAAAAAACAAAACCCAGAAATATTTTCTATTCTGAGACAGTTCCAATTTGTACCCTCAAGCCAATGTCACCATTTTCCATAATTTCTAATTTTACCCTAGGTCACAATCGACCTAAAAATTCTCATACTAAAATTCTATTTTCAGATCTGGAAGTTTGCCAAAAAGAGTATCTAAATCTCCATCTCGATCTGTTGTTCTGAACCTGTACCTACAAGAAAAAGGGTTTGTTTATTTGGGGGAGAGGTTTTCCTTATTGAAACCCCAATTTACGAATTAACCTTTAAATCAATAATTAAATAAATAATGCTAGCAAGTAGTAGAAGTAAATCTAATAATGAAGCTATGAAATTCAATAGATAGCAATTGTATTTTGAATGTAAGTATGCAAATATGAAAGCTTGGACTCAATTAGAAACCATAAACCTCCATAATTGTATGCTTGGAATCCACCTTGAAGGGATAATGAATGAGTGCTTAAGGATGCACAAAGGATCTTGAAGGAAGATCACACCACCATGATGGATAGCTCTAGGGCTTGAATGATGAATCTTGAATGTTTGAACCAAATCCCTTCAAAGGCTTGAAAGCTTGAATCCTTGATCTTTAATGGAGAAATTGAATGCTTGAGAGGAAGACTTGAACACTTTTAAATCTTGAAAACATGTAGAACAATGGATGCTTGAAATTTTTGCTTGATGACTTCTTTAGAGGCACTTGTTCATACTTCCTTGGTTCTTCACTTAGAAAGACTTAGTGCTTGATAGTTAGAGAAAATGACAGGAGAAAGCTTCCTTTTATATGAAACTAGGGCATAATATTCTAGAGAGGCCAACATAGGAGAATTAAATTCCAATTAAACCAATTCCCTAGAAGAGGATCTATATTAAATATAATTTAAGAATTGTTGCTTCGGAACCCAAAACAGCAGACCTAGGAGCGGAAATGAATTTTTGATGACCTATGGCAGCCGACTGACTTCCAAATTTGAAAGGGGGACCCAGGTCAAGGTTGAGGTCATCCTTGGCCTAGGTCAAGTTCAAGGTCGACTTTGACCTAGGGAATCAAAACCCCTAGAAAACATTCCAGTTGGGATGGGAGGTGTCCGGAGAGGCCCAATCAGGGTCCTAAATAGACACAGAAGTGAGAGAGGATGCAGAAATGAGGGGACAATTTGATGGTGGTAAAAAACACCCTCTAAGGAGGGCTAAACATTCTTAACATGGAAGTGCTTCCATTTTAAGATGATACACAACTAAATCCTCTTCTTTGCCTTCCTCTATTTTTTATTCACTCTTCTCCATTAGGTGTGCTTCTAGCCTTTTACTAGGCTATACAATCTTATTCTTAATTGTGAGATGCCAACTTTACTACATTATTGTCTCTAATTCTTTTATCTCTTTCTTTATTCGTTCCTCCTCTTGCCTTAACTCTCTAATCTCTTTTTGCCTCATCGCTTCCTCTTTTCTCTTCACCTCTTCTTTCATCTTCCTCTCTTATTCTTTCCTCTTCCTCCATTCTTGTTTCTTCTTCCATGAACCATCACCTCACAAATAATCCATTAAAAGATACATTCCCATAGTTAAGTGTCTCGCACTTTTCTTCATTTTTTCCTTGCCTCACCTAGGCATCTCCTCTTTTCTCTCCCTAGTCTCTTAGAATCTAGCAACGAGGTTATTATCTCAACCTAAACCAACACACTCACTCAACCAACACTACACAACTTATTCTTCCAGAGTCTTCAAGCTCTAATACCACTCTAATGCAGAGGCTAAGAGTTCACACAACACTAACTCAAACAACCAGCATCTTTGTAATTTCCTTACAAAATATTTGCACTACAAGGCCTTCAACTCCACATGTGACAATATCACAACGAATTTACAATAAATGGGAAACATTATCATGACATCCAATTCCTAAAAGAACCTATAGAAGGTCTGCAAACCAATTTTGTTCACAAATACAAAAGAAACTCCATGTCCTTTCACAACAACACTTTCTTTCATAGATTTTGTTACCATGTCAAGAGATGGAGAACTTCATTTTGTAACAACACCAAGTAATGAATTTCCCATACTTAGATTTAATTTACATAAAACATGTTTAAAACATTTATATAATTTTTTTGGAACAAATCATTCAACTTTGGGCTGCTATCTATACATGGGGATTAATTATCCTTCCTTGGACCACCCTCCCTTGATTGTTTTGACACACAATATTATAAGGTATTCTAGATCACCAATACAAATATGGTAACTTTCAATAGAATCTCACAAAAAAAAAATTAAAAGTAACTTCACAACATTTATTGGAAAGGCTCCTTCATCTTAAAATACATTCCAGTCTGATCTTAGAGTGTCCTTCAGCAATAATGCCTATTTAGGCTTCTTCGACAAACCATGTTAATCAATATAAAATTATTCAACAAAGAAAATATTTTAAACCTTCCACTATGGTTAAAGTGTATTACTTATTCCTCATTCAATGAAATCTCGATGGAATTCAAGTTCATTCGTTGTGAAGGTTTAAAATGTTTATATGTCTATCTGTGACTATTATAAATCAGAGAAGTGACATGCAAATGGACACAAATATTTTTGGTTTCATCAATTAATTAATTTAAAGGTATAAAAACAAATCTTGTGAAACTTATCCAATAGTTATATCTATGAGATAATTACCATTTCATATTCAATCATCAAAATTTCCTTGAACTCTGTCATTTTTAGTTTGAGACAAGAGCTCAGTCCCTTAGGGCATCCTTGAAACCCTAGAAAACCACATTCATTAAACCTGCCACTATAAATATGAAAGTATAAATTAAAAAATTAAATTCACCAAGGATTATATTTTTCCATTGATTATATTAGAAGATACACAAATAAAATACTCACCGGTTACCCATATTGAGGGTTTTGACAATTTTCAATAAAATTGTTCTATCTTTCAAAATGTACTATAAAAATGAATGAAAATGATTCCATATGAGAGATTAAAAAAAAATTAAGAGTCTTTTATAATCATTCATTGATCTTTTTTAAATCATACAAATCCATGAAGATGACTATTGCAGTCACAGTCTTGACAAAACATGGGATTATTAGCCATGGTATGAAATTCTTCTTCACAAAACTCTTCATGACCGACCAACTTATGTTTCCTTGATGGGGTAGAGGATTCTTAACATTAATACAAATTATTCCAATGGTTGGAACCACATTTAAAAAATCTTACCTTTGATATTCCCATTTGTTACAATTTTTTGTATTTTTTTGCATAATGGCATTTTTGTCAATATGACAACTTTTTTTGTCAATTTTAACAAAAAATGACCTATTGACTCAAAACCAATTATTTTCCTTCTTAAAATTCTATAATAACCTTATTACATCATTTTATACCCATCATGGGTATTTTTACATGCTTTGACCATCTTTGACCATATGAGGACCTTATAGGTCCATAACAGAGAATTGACATAAAAGCCTTACAATATGACCTGGATTGGTTTCAAATGGTTAATTGGAGCTTATAAGACCATAAAAATATGCAAAAAGGGAACAATGACCCAAAATCCTTCCTAAGGTATACAATGGACTAGGTGTTCCTGCACTAGGAAGGGTGTTACAATCATAAGTAATATACTTAATAACATCAATATGTATATAAGATATAGTCATAAAAAAATCATAAAGTATAAATTCATCATGAATAGTCTACCAAAATAGATTAGATAAGTACCTCTTTCATATACACATATTACAATATCACACCTAGATACGTAGAAAGGAAAATATGAAAGGGTCTTGTAACATTTAACAAACTTATAACCCACATCAAATTCCTCTGTTCCTCTCTTGTTTTATATTGACCTACCATATTATCTCTCTTTTTTGTGATCCTAGAGATTCCACCTAATGGAATTGTATTCACACCTGTGTTAAAGTCTAGGGTTTCTAAAGACACATCCTCCCAATGTTGATTTTAATTCTACTATGTGTGTAAGCGCTCCATAAGATTGACTTAAATAGATTTAAGATCATATTAATTGATAAATGATTAAGAAATTGTTTGGATGATTTTGGAAAAGAATGAAAATGTGTGTAGGGTGAAGATAAAATATAATCAATTAAATAATCTTTTAGAGTGTGTTGAAATGTATCATCCAATGCCTTATCTTCATGTATACATAATCTAACTATGTAATAGTAAAGGGTCTAAAATTCCTATGCTAGGGACACCTTTACTATTGTCCATTTCAAAATTGAAAACGTTAAAGATAATATGTACTAGTTAATTCATAATTTTGTAATCAAGTAGATCATTTTGTGCATCAACATATTAAGTTATATCTTGACAACTATGCATGCTATAAGCTTATTCTCTACTTTTTATACCTTGGGGATAAGTGGATCTAAGTTAGAAATAGGGATTGTGGTAGTATAATCATGAGACAAAAAAAAGTGAGGTATAGATAATATGTGTAACCACCCTAATTTGGTATACTCTGACCATAGACCCTATTTTCCCTAAGTGTGATCATACCCCTAATTATGTCAAGACAGTTCTTGAATTAATTGGCATAATTCATCTAAATCAAATTTAATCTCCTAGTGATCTTATCACTAATTTACATTAATTTCTTTAGCCAATTAAATCAAATCAAATCAATTAAATAAAAAAAAACAAATAAATGGCTAAGGTAATTAATTAAAAGGAATTAAATAAAATCCTAATTACAACTCCTCACTTGCAAAAGGGAAAGTCAATTTCCTAGCCATTGAGAGTTCAATCACTTGGATCACCTCACATAGATCACCAAAGATTCAATCTACACCTCTCTTCACAATTCAATCCTAACCTCTCATTCCTCAAATTCTTCTATAAATGGAATGAATTTTGAGCTCAATGGGTGCCTAATTCTTTAATTGTTGAAAGCACTCTTATGTGGCCCCTAATTTTAGAATTCATTTTGCAATCTTATGTTGCTCATATTCTTAGAGATTTCTTAATGCATTTTAGCTCAAACATTTAGAATTGTTATGATATTTCAATTGGAGCTCTAAAATGAACTTTGATTGAGCATGTATCTTGCATTTTAGTTAAATCTTCCATTCTAAGCATGATATTGTCACTGATTTATGCATAATCTGAGGGAAATTATAGCATATTTCATACTCTTCTTAGATAGGGAGCATTTTTCAATTTTGGTGATTGATATGTGTGCTAACTCTTATATTTCATTTTATTTCCCTAATGCAATGACATATTGAAGTGTTATGTTGCAGCTAGCAGATCCACAAAATACACACACATTTTTGGTGCCCACCATGGGGCAAATCCTCAAATTTTACTTATTTTTGGCTAATTTGTGTTCTCTTTTTTTAGGTACAGAGTCGCCTTTAGTTTCCAAGGCTTGCCTTTAGTGATAAAGGCTCACATACGGGAAATAATATCACATCCCAGGTTTCAAAAATTGCATCTGGTATATCCTATATTGCATCTGGTAAAAACTCGCATCCAGTAGATCATGTATCACATTTTGTGTAACTCATCACATTCAGAACTATTAATCGCATACAGGAAAGGCAGTCACATTTGGTTGATTGATTTGAAAATTTTAAAGTCTAACCATTAATCTTTGGATCATGTCTATTTATGTGTCTTGAGCAGCCTAACTTTTGATTGTTGGTTGATGTCAGAGCCTTTTTCTCAAAGAAGTGGAAAGTAACTACTAACTTGTGGTTTGCAGGTTTCCAAACCTCTCAAATTGACCACTATTTGTTCAAAGCTTTAAAAATAAATACATTTTCCATCACTTAGTAAATTTGCCATAGGATTATGCTCTTTTCCTTTAAGAAAAAATAGAAACTCACAAGTCAATTTAAGATTTGAGAGGAATTTGGAGTAAATGTACAAAGCAATTTCACTTTTCTCAAGTTGGATAGAAATTGAACAATCAAAGTGTTAAAATATTGTGGTAAATGAACAAGTTCAATTGTTTAATTATTTTGGGATAGTAATTGAATGATAAAAGCACTAAATCTTATGGTAAATTGAACAAAGAAAACTCATTGCCTAATTTTGGAAAAGTAAATGAACAAGCAAATCACCTAATTTGGGGAAATTGAACAACACAAATTTTCTTTCATATGCTTTGTTCTTTCTTACAATAGGAACTTAAAATTCAAACTTAAGCTTATTAATTAGTCTCACTAGAGTATTTACTCTTCTTTCCAAGTGGAAGAATCAAATACTCGTCATGGGAGATTGAGTTCTGAGTTATAAATTTTGAGGAAATGAATACGTTTGGTGTGTTTGTGGGAGAAAATGGCATGGAATAGGATAGTATGCTCTTCTTCTTTTGAAGAATAAGAAATCTAGACTCCTAAGATTTCCAATCATTTTCATTGCTTTCAAAAACATTAGAGAGCATGTTGGTTGAGGAAAAAATCTCCCAGGATGACCCAAGAGAGGATAGGTTTTACACCAACCCTTCCAACTCACTATAAATAATTACTTCCTTGTAAGCTAAAGCTTCAGAAGATGTAGTTAGTTTTGTTCCTGGAATTTAGATATCATTCCTTGAACATGCTTGAGTGTGTGTAGAGAGGAGCCTCTTGAATCTTTCTTGTGAGCCTACACACATTTGAGTACTCATAGGGCTATACGCCTCAATTTTTCCTTGTGTAATTCTATGGGGGATGATTGCAAATGGATGCCCACAATTACAAAATACTTGTAGTCAAATTACCCAGTTTATCTCCAAAATGGTGATAATCTTTGTGCAAGGTAGATATTAATTTCCCCAAGATACTCATCATTTCATGCTCTCACTTGCATTTGGATTTCGCTAATACGGAATCATGAGTGGAGCCATTGCATGCTTGGTGATGGTCATATTCTGATTAGCATGTGAGTGTGTACCTGAGTCTACGAGCAAAGATTTTCATTATATGCTTAGAATCTAGGAATAGGGAAAGTGTTTGATCACCCTTAACAAAAGAACATTTCTTGATGTGTCCTAAAATCTCACTAAAAAGATAAAATCCTTGAAACAAGCAATAATTTTCATTCCCTGACCTACATGTTGTTTACAACTCACTGGAAAGTCTCAGAAAAACTCTGCTGCCAGACAAAATTTCATGTACTTCAAGACAAAAATAGAAAAAACATGAAAAACTATCATAGGCTTTCTTATGATCTATCCTAGGTTGCATCTTGTTGCATTAGCTCACATCTAGGGAACTTAGTCATTTTTTGTCATTCTTGGCTCACATGTAGGAAAATTGCTTGCATCCTAGAAATTAAAACTTGCATCTGGTTAGCATAAGATCACATCTAGAAAATCAAACCTTGCATTTATGGATTCACATCTAGGACAGTGCGCACTTGCACACATTTCTCTTAGATAAATTTAGTACTTTTGGATACCCTTTTGGCTCTTCAATCTCGTATAATTGCTCTTGCTGGTCTGCCTGTCACTGTTTCACTACTTTCTTACAATTCTACCTTGCATGTCCTTTTGGACTCTCACAATTGGTCTCAAAACATATGGTCTACTCACTTATCAAAACATCTTGATTCCTAGCTCACTATCAGGGAATTCTAACCCTCTGACGCTGGAGTCATTCACATCCAACAAACACAAACAAACTTTCACTACTTGGACACACTTACTTGGAAAATTTGAGATCCTTTTTGACACTATTGGAAAACCTTTGAAAAAGTTGAGATCTAGATTTCATGGTTAACATGAGACATAAAAAGTATCTTGCTGACGAATCAGAGGTACCTCCTAGATTACTACAATTTCAACAAGGAGAGACATCTCGTAATCCCCTATTCGATCAAGACTCACTCATAATGGACGCTCCTCATCAAGGATGGAGTAGAGATTTTGAAGAATACAACAATGAAAAAAACCAAAAAGAACAAGATAGTAGTAGCAAAGAAGAACAACATATTGGTCATCCTTTGTTTGACTTGGATAGTGATGGAGATGTACCCAAGGATGAGTACAAAAATCTCAAACAAAGTAGAAATTTTGAAAGGACATTGGAAAAGATCATTGGTGAAGAAAAGGAATAATACATCCTACATCTAGCATCTCTTGGAGTCAAACTCCCTAAAGATTATGATGTTGAGAGATTAAAGGAAAAAGAGGTACCAACACCTATTTCTATTCTCACCAAATAATTGACCTTAATGAAATTTGAATTTGCAACACTCAAGCAAGAAAAGGTCAAACCAACAAAAAAAAACTCTTTGGACCATATATGTCCATTTCCTTTTGACAAGAGTATCAACATGGTTATGTTTCCTTCCAACATGGAAAGACCCAAATATGAAAAGTACGTGGGAGAAACTGATCCACATGACCATGTGAGAGAGTTTTGTGCTCTAAGCATTGAGTACATGCATGAACCTACATACCTAATAAGGCTATTTCTAGGAAGTTTAGGCGGAAATGCTATGGAGTGGTTCTCAAAACTCACACCAAGTGTGAAATATTTTGAGGAGTTAATCCAACATTTTGTTTAACATTACTCCTATAATATACAACATAACTTAACCATGATGGATCTATGTAACACAAAGAAACAAATAGGTGAATCCTTTACACACTTTTTACAAAGGTGGAGGATAAAAAAAATTAGGTACTCAAGAGCAATACCCGAATCAGAAAAGATGGAAATATTTATTAACAACTTGGTACCTGAAATGAACTATGCTTTGCAAATGCAAGATTCACCAAGTTTTGATAGAATGATCAAAAATGTCATTTGTGTTGAAGATGTCATGGTAAAGAAAGGATAAATCACACTCCAAAGTGATAAAAAATATACCAACTACAACAAAAAGCCTAAGTGGTGGAAACAAAACAAGAATGTTGTTAATGATGGAGTGGTAGATGCATCCAATGCTAATCCTAAACCAGTAGTGTTCAATCTAACGAACAACTTACAAGCGAACAAAGAAGCTAAGGTAACGACCACAATACCAAGAGCAAACAATGATAACAACGAGAGTAAACCATGGACTAGACCTCAAATAACATTTACTCCATTGAGAGAACATCTTGAGACATTTTTTAAGACACTCTTGGATAACAAAGTCCTCATAATTCCTGATTTAAAACCTTGGGAACTGGAAGTTAAACTGAGATGGTGGAATGACAATGCCTATTGTGTCTTCCATAAAAATAAAGGACATAAGACTAATGACTATCTTAAGCTCAAACACGTTATCAAAGACCTTATTAAACAAGGCAAAATCAAGCTTGAAGGACATACCACTAATGAAGATCATATGACATTTAAAAAACCATTCCCTAACTATGAAAAAGGGGAAGCTTCTAAAGGAAAAGAAAATGAAGTGAATTACACCTACTCCAATAATGATAATGTGATCAACATGTTGGACATTAAATATGAATCAATCAATGTAATCACTGTTAAGGATGCTAAAGACACATCAACACAATCAAATGTGGTGACTTGAAGCCAAGCACCAGTCAAAATCAAAGGAGTTAAATACTCATCCAAGCAAGAGACATCCTTGAAAGTACCTGTTGTCACAATTTCCAAACCAGCAGCAACAAAAAAAATAGTTACTATCCCATCTGCAAACTATAACTTGGTAGACCAGTTGAAAAGAACCTCAGCTCAGATTTCTATATTTGAGTTACTCAAGATCTCTTTAGTGCATAGGGAAGTTCTTGAATAAGCCCTACATTCCACTAATGTTCCCAAAGACATTGATGTAGACAAGTTCCAGGAAATGGTTATTCATATCTCATCTCCACATTATCTCTCTTTTTCAGAAGAAGATGACAAATCATTGACTCATCTGCATAACCAACCCCTACACATCAAAGTATTGTTTCACAAATCCCATGTCAAACATGTATTGATAGATGGAGGTGCAAGGTTAAACATATGGACTCTCAATCTAATCAAGAAGTTGGGTCTTTCATAACAAACCATTGATTCAAGAAGTAAGATAACTATCAAATCTTACGACAAAGAAGAGAGATCATCCAAAGGACTCATTATTCTTCCAATTAGAATAGGACCAATTGAACAAAATGTTATATGTCAAGTTCTCAATCTACCGTTGGCCTGTAGCATTTTACTAGGGAGACCTTGGATACATGAAATGTAAGCAGTGCCATCTACTTACCACCAATGCATCAAATTCCCACATAATTGTGTGGAAGTAACAATTCCTGCAGATTCAAGCTACACTTACAATAATGTTAAAGAAGATAGTATGGTTCCTCATAATAAGGAAGTCCCAAAAGAATCTGTACCTAAAACTTCTTAAGACATGGTGATGAGAAGCTTTAGAAAGACACTAAAACTTGAAGAACCTAGTACGAGAGAATACAAACTAAACATGATGTTGTCATTGACTAACATTCCTGTGTCTCTAAGATCTTATGAGAAACCTTCCTCATCTTTCACACCTTTTTCATCAAAAGAACAAGACATTCACAAAACAACTAGTATGGTTAGAGCCTCTGCTTCTCAAGAGGATGAAAAAGAAGATAAAGAGGTCTTGGCTTGGCTCTATAAAGGAGAACAAGAATAAAATTAGAAAAAAAAATCATAAAATTGATCCTGAAGAAATCCAAAAACAATTTGGAAAAAGTCCTAAAAAAAGGTTATCCTTGGTTAAAACCTGGCAAACAGGCGCCTTGATACTAACAAAAAAATAATAAAAGAAAAAATAACAAAAAATTTCAAAAAGAGAAAAGTGCCTTGGCGAAAACCTAGCAAATAGGTGTCTTGGTAGAAAAAATAAAAAACTTTTTTGAGTGGTGAAAACCTGGCAAATAGGCACCACTTGTACTCTACGCTCCATCTATCAATGCATTACTAATACTTATCCTTCATGATCGCACCTGTGCTATTGGTTGACTCTGATTCCTTATAAATGTCATATCCTTTCCTGGGATTTTTCTGCATTTGTGTTTGAGGAAAATTCATTCTACACTAGGGGTATCTTTGCTAGCATGTTCGATCTGCATCTACTAGGTTTTCCTAGGTTCCTTGTCTAGGATGGTTTGCCTCTCAAAATAGTATTTCTCAATGCTTGCATCAAAACATCACTATCACAAAAAAGGGTGTTTCTTCAACACCACCTACCTGTAATAGGCATCATACTAGTGTTTCTCAACACTTTAAACATACTTTAATGGAACTAGTGTTTCTCAACACTTTAAACATACTTTAATGGAAATAGTGTTTCTCAACACTTTAATCAACCAGTGTTCCTAAACACTCCATTGGATAAAAATCGTTGACAAAGTTAATCTCATATACTCAGACATGAAAAATATATTGCTTGATTCCAAATTCTGATTGATGATTCTCCACTGTGCTTGAAAAATAATTCAATAGTATTTCTCAATACTACTTAAACGTATAGACTGATCTTGGTTTGAATAGGACTCTTTTATGTTCTGATGATGATCAAACTAGGGGCATGTAAGAAGTTATGAATTTTCTTTGATTGGTTATCAATTGGTGATTGTTATGTCTTTCGAGTTACTCCATGACGTTTATTAAAAGACAAAGAGTCGCAAGGACAGGGGGCATAATATTTTCTTGGTTTTCTGTGTATGGTGATTTTTTCAATGATCTTATAAATTTCACCTAACTTGGATGTTTATGGTAAGAGCTACCAACATGAGTGGATAGCCACATATATATCAATCCTTGTTATGTGTAAACTACGGTGAGGTTGAACCAATTTCCTTGTCTGTTTCTAAATCAAATTCGAAGTAAGGTGTACGACACATTATGTACCCAAGGATATGAATTTTAAAGGTCATTACAGGTCACATATCTTACATTACACATGAACAAAAGCTTATTCTTAAAAGCAAAAGGAGATAACTGACTAGTCATTCTGGCCTCTATGCCTTGATGCTTAGGTTTATTTTCAACATTACATCCAATACACATTGTAGTCATACTTTCATCATACCTTGTGGGTATTAGTGACAGTTGTACTATCTTATGATGTCTGTTACAAAAATGCCCAATGATGATAAAAATGCTACAATGTATACAAATTAGTGATAGTCCTAAGAGTCTGCATATAGATGCATTTAGAGATTGCATGATTCATTTTAAGAAAAACATAAGGACTTGAGCTCAAAATGATTTCTTGGTTCATCTGAAATCAAATTTAACAACATAATCTATATTTCTGATACCAAATGTCGTTGCATATCCATGGCATACATTCTGCATTCATAAATGAGAAAGAGAAAATTCAAACACAAAGCATTCAAGAATTGCATTTATTTTTACATTCTAAGTGCATCCATACATATATTTTCATAAAGAAAATTTCAAAAACATACATTTGCATATTTCATCTAGAATCATCTAAACACATTTCTATATCAGTAAATAAATCAAATGAGCATAAATGATGTCATCACATGAATCTTTTCTAAAACTCATCAAGAGACCAAGTTCATAATCACATGTGCATCAATTTAATCACAATTCAATTTTTTTCTTCTCTAATCTATCAGGAACAAAATCGAACACGCAGATAATGTTTTCAACAACATGTTACAGATTTTATGAGAGCTTCCCAAAAATGCAGAATTTCTTTACATGTTCTAAAATTGATTGACAAGCATTACGCAATCAATTTTTTGGGTTTTCTATCATCAAAATTGCACATTATTCATCAAAATATTGGTTGCACATCATTTTATCAGACTCACAACTCACATTTTAACATAGTTAACTTGGTAAAAAAAAAATTTCTCTTAATACACCTTTGCTTCTTCATTTCTTCTAGTTGATTCTTTCTCAATCCAATCGATCATTTCAAGTGATATTTCATTCTACAGAGGGATTTTATTTTTTTTCCTTTGATTTTGTTCTTGAGGGGGCATGATCACACTTAAATCAATCAAATTCTTGCTTAAAAATTATTAAAACAACTTCATTATCAAAAGACTAGGGGCATTGCGGTTTCCTTCAATCAAGATGGGACTGTTGGATAGAAGGCTTTGGTTCTCACAAGCTGGAAATCTATGTCTACATATTCTAAGATCTTTATTAAATCTCCTAGTAGCTTCATACTGACTTTCATTCGAACAAGTTCGGAGTCAATATTATCAATTCTCTTTCAATCAAGTTTAGAATTGATACCTCATAGCTCCTAGCAGCTTCGTACTGACCTTCATTTGATCAAGTTCGGCATCAATATTATCAATTATCATTCCATCAAGTTGTATCTTTAAGGTCTTTTCTTTATTGACCTTTTTTTTATCAAGTTCAAATTCAACACTATCATTCTTAGTTCAATCAAGTGCAAGACTGATCTCATCAGACATTTCGTTCAAACAAGTGTGGAATTCTCAAACTTTATGAAGTCAACATCAATCATTCTTTAAATCAATACACTACTCGCACATCAATTCAAAGAGGGGCAAATGTAACCACCCTAATTTGGTCTTCTTTGACCATAGAACCTATTTTCCCTAAGTGTGATCATACCTCGAATTATGTCAAGACAATTCTTTAATTAATTGGCATAATTCATCTAGATCAAATTTAATCTCCTAGTGATCTTATCACTAATTTACATTATTTGCTTTAGCCAATTAAATCAAATCAAATCAATTAAATAAAAAAGAAACAAATACATGGCTAATGTAATTAATTAAAAGGAATTAAATAAAATCCTAATTACAACTCCTCACTTGCAAAAGGGAAATACAATTCCCTTGTCAATGAGAGTTAAATCACTTGGATCACCTCACATGGATCACCAAAGATTCAATCTCCACCTCTCTTCACAATTCAATCCTAACCTCACATTCCTCAAATTCTTCTATAAATGGAATGAATTTTGAGCTCAATGGGCCCCTAATTCTTTAATTGTTGAAAGCACTCTTATGCGGCCCCTAATTTTAGAATTCATTTTGCAATCTTATGCTACTCATATTCTTAGAGATTTATTAATGCATTTTAGCTCAAACATTTAGAATTGTTATAATCTTTCAATTGGAGCTCTAAAATGAACTTTGATTGATCATTTATCTTGCATTTTAGTTAAATCTTCCATTCTAAGCATGATGTTGTCACTGATTTATTCATAATCTAAGGACAATTATAGCATATTTGATACTATTCTTAGATAGGGAGCAATATGTCAATTTTAGTGATTGATATGTGTGCTAGCTCTTATATTTCATGTTATTTCACTAATGCAATGACATATTGAAGTGTTGTGTTGCAGCTAGCAGATCCACAAAATACACACACAATATGATAAAGCATAAACATGGAAAGAGGAATGTAATGTGGTATTAGAAGACATGGAATGAGATATGGAAAGTGTAGAGGAAGGAAACAAAGGGGGGAGAATAGACACTAATAATATTGGTGGTGAAAATGTTTGGATGAGGTGTGTCATACATCCTGCAAGTCCTAATATCTAGATTTTTTAATTATTTATTATTTTATGTCTTCGTGAAATAAGATATTTCGCTTATACCTTGACTATTATTTTTTGCATATTTTAGTTTTTTACTATAATGTATTATATAACTAGTTAGAATAAACTCTCTTACGTAATTATTTTAATCATTCATGTGTCCATATCTTATATACTTTATTAAAAATTATATAATATTAATTAGGCTACATTATTAATCATTTCTCATAATCACAATGAATATGACTCTTTTGTACCCATTTTCTAACTTCAAACTAATACAATTAAATCAAACATCTAAGTTCCCATAAGAATATTAAGAAGAAAATATAATTTAGGGACATGAGTCATTGACCCAAATACTCAATTTCTACAACTTTCACCTTACTTTTCATATGATAATTACTCTTTTTCATATATATGGTGGTGAAATCATATAAAACCAGATGCACTATGCACTTTAGAGAAGCATTAACACATTATCATAAAATCAATATGTTTTGCATTTTATAGTCTGCATAAGAACAATTATTACCTATTGGTGCATCACTTATATAGAGTAATTGCTTGATCTTGAGCTAAAAAATTGTCATCTCCATACAAACACCTATTGTAAAACTACATAAACCAAGCAAGACATGCAAGCATGATCAAGACCAATTAGAAAATTGATACGTCAAGAATGTCAAAGGATATAAAAGTATTTTCTATAGAATATTAAACCTATTGAATCCTTGGACCTTTTCAATCACAAGGTTTGAGAAACTAAGTTTTCAAATAAATTTTTTGTGATTAGTTCAAAAAAAAAGTTATTTTTTTATTTATTGTAATGGTTTTATATGTTCTTATTACATGAGATTTTCTCAAGTCGATTTGTCACTGTCATGATGATAAGACTCTTCGATTTCCTCTTCACCCTCAAAATATAAAATGAAAAACTTAGAATGAGAATGTACACACATGTACTCCTCTTCTACTTCCTAAAATTAGCATGTTGTGATAACACCTGAAGGTCCAATCATGAATTAGACATCCTTGCTTCTCCTTCATGACTTATTGTTTTTACCATTTTATTTCATTTTTCAGTAGCTTGGTAGTCATTCCTTTCTTCTTGAACCATATCTTTGGGTTTTCCATTTCCACATTTAAATCACACATGTTACCTTATCTCCGTAATAAATGTTTTTTTCATAGCTATCTTACTACTAATTTCATCATGGTAGACTCATAGGCCCCAGAGTTGAACATAGAGCTCTGATACCATATTTAACAACCTTCACAATAACAAAATAAAAATTACACACATTGAAACCAATTCTTCAAAGTATGTTAATAAAAATAATCTTTCAAAATTTTATATGAAATGTGTGATACATAAGCTGAATAGCGTACATTTATAGTGAGAAAATAATTCCTTTACAAATAGACCACATAGTTAAATACATCCTTTACATTAAAATTATATCACTGATGTAACCTACAAAGTACTACTTCTCACACATGCTCATAAGGGAAAGAAAATAATTATAGTGTTTTACCATACAACCACAAAGCTTATAATTCCTTGGTTCTCTTCCACTAGAGAATTCCTACCCTTACATGTAGGGCCTAAAAAACTAAAACTAGCAAGTGTGATGGAATCTCGTATAGAATGATATATCTAATATTTTATATGCATAAATAAATGCTAATGTGCTTATATCATCATATAATAGTGAAGGAAAAATAATCAAATAGTATCCATTATTAATTATTTGCAAAATTTAGCCAAAGCATATTTTTAAGACATTATCAGGAGATAGACCTTAACAGTTGAAATCCACCCTTCTCTATTATTTTATATTGGACACCCATCTATAAATTATTCATTCTAAAAAAAATCAACTTTATAAATTCTACTAAACATAGAACATAATTAATTCCCATACTAATAGAACAATGAGTCTCTCAGTCCTAGGCTAAGATATCATCATCAATGTCTCTATTAGAAAATAATGCATATTTCAATCATTATTAGACCATATCATCTATTTCTTTGACTTAGATTTTCAAGGAGGTATTTACCTCATATCCACACAATTATGATCAATAAGATTCTATTAACTATTTTTAGCCTCGATGATAAGTAATAGTCTAATAAAGAATCCAAGTAGACCAATAAGATTGGTATCTATTTATTATCTATAAATCCATAGTGAATAATGTTAGGAATAATAGAGTTATAAATAATTTTGTATCAAACATTAATATTTTATTTGATAATACCTATAGGATTTATACACACTCACACATACATATGAGAATTTATGATTAATGGAATGATATATCGATAGAAAGATAAATTTTCTAATAATTTTTATTTGTTTACTGATATTATTGCATTTAATATTTTAGAATAATAAAGATGCAATCAATCAAAGGATATAAAGCTTAATCACTCATACAACCATCAAATTATCTAATTTATTTTCTATTGATATTAGTATTTATAGAATGAAGTAACACTATCCATAAGTACTTCTATGTTAGTATTTGTAGAATGAAGTAACACTATCCATAAGTAATACTATGTTTTCACTATGATTCATAATTATATACGATGATATTAATTGTCTAAATTAACAATGAATAATTAGGACCTTGATATAATCTAAGACATTTACTCAAAAAATACAAATACCATCTCACTAAAGTAGTAAATGGATTTGAATGGGGGAGAATAAGATCCTAAATTTTTTGAGATATTAATATTCATTCATAATCATCTACAAGGAACAAAATAATTTGACAAATCATGACATTTACACCTACCATCCCTCCTGCCCCAATAGTTTTAAACTATGATTTGATTCTTTATAAGTTGATAAATAATATTTTTAACCTATTGTCTTCAAGGAAAATTTGTTGTCATTTCTTTAATCCAATGTGTATATTTAGAAATAAAATACTTCTAATGGATAATGGTCCCCGAGTTACTTCAAAAATTGAATAGCGAAAAAGTCTTTATATACTTCCACCTTAATGATGGAACTTGTATAACCAAGTATGAACATTAGTTTGTCAATGGAGATTTTGTTTAATGGAAAAGTCCATGTTGTAAGCAACTAAATGGTGTTGAGTTCAAATCTTCTCCAATACAAAAAAAAAGTATGAATATTGGTAAAAAAATAATGGATAAATGTTTTTTATCATATTTTGTAATTTTAATGTAGACATCATGTAAAATGTCTAAGAACAAATGGGACATGTGAACTGTTTGATAGAGAACTTGAGAGAAATATCTTTGCGACAGGTTTATTAATTTTAGTTTTATTTAACTATTGTTATAATTACAATGAGTACTAGGGGGTAACTTAAAATATAGAGAATAAAGGTGTTCATGTTGTCTTCTAATGTTAAATATGTCACATCTTTCTTTAACAACTTTATAGATGGTGATACTCCCATGAAATAGCTTTTTGTTATTAGTTTTTTCAAAGTCATAATAGTCAATGAAGCCAGTCAGTAAAGAGGAAGTACACACTAAGGCAGACAGTCGGTAAAGTAAAATATCAATGATACCAAGCACCGATACCGAGTTAAGCAGAGAATAGTCAAAGACTAGAGTTAGTCACCAAGACACAAAGAAGAGTTAGTTACCAAGAAGACGTTATACCACTGAGAAAGATCAAAGCACATTACCGAACACACCAGAACCGACATAACAATTCAAGTTTGAATACACTTAACCTAGACATCGAGCGGGAAAAATTTCAGAGTATTCAAGACAGAAGTATATTGTTATTTGATGGTTTTTATTTGGACTTCTGATTATGGTACACTTTTGCTGTGGATAACTGTGTTTCATTTTCAGTAATTATTGTGTGTGTGATTTTATGCACCTGTTAGGAATGACACAACACTTCAATAGATCATTGCATTAGTGAAAATAGAGAGTTAGCAAGCATAGCAATAACCAAAATTGACCTATTGCTTCCTATCTAGGAGGATTATGAAAAATGACATAATAGCCCTCAAATTATGCAAATTTCAGTGACATATACAACCTAGAATGAAAGATTCAAATGAAACTATAAAACTTAAATATGATCAAAATCACAAGAAATATGCTTAAGAAACATGCATCCTAACTCTAAGAATGAAGATTATAAAAATAAAAGTGAGAAATAAGCTAAAATGCAATATAAGAGTCCCTAAAATATGAGAAACATAAGATTTCTCCTTCAATTCTCCAAATATGGGCAGCATAAGAATGCTTTCAACTCTTAAAATTTAGGGCCATTTGAGCTAAAAATCCATCCAATTTATAGAAGAAATGGAGGAAGGGGAGAAGATTCTAGAAGGGAAGCCATTAATGAGGGTGTAAGACTCATTAATGAGGAGTGTGGAAGAGAATGTGTAAGAGCCATTAATGCTTCATTTATGAAAGCATTAATGAGGTATGGGTGAGGGTTTAAGAAGCATGGGTGAGGGTTTAAGGTCAAGCTTGAGAACTTTGACTTTTGAGGGAGGATTGAATTCCTAATCACAAATTTAGGAATGTGACAAGCTTAGGGGTAGGTTAGGATTAGGATTAAGGGTTAAGGCATGTGATTAAGGAGATAGAGATGGGAGGAGAGAGAATGAGTGGAGGGGGGATTAGCTAATTAGGGTTAATTAGCTAATTAATAAGAATTAGCATGTGAGAAGGGGTTGGGATGAGTTTGAAATCATGGTTGGGTAGTTGAGGTTGGTTAGGTTAGGGGGAATATTAATGAAATGAATTGTTGTAATAACATATTCACTCAATAATAGGGATTTTAATTAATCATTTAAGTTTTTGATTGCTTTGTAATAATTAATTAGGACTATAGCCAAATTGAATCAATTAGGCTAGGGGATTGATTTTGCAAGTGATGAGGTATAATTAGGATTTCATTTAATTCCTTTTTAAATTAATTAACTTAGCCATGTTTTGATTATTTTTTATTGAATTGAATTGATTTGATTGGCTAAAGTAATTAATGTAATTAGTGATTAAATCACTTACAAAATTAAATTTTGATTTGGATGAATTATGCCAACCGAATGAAGAGTTCTCTTGACATAATTGGGGATATGATCACACTTAGGGAAAATAGGATCTATAGTTAGAGAAGACCAAATTAGGGTGGTTACATTTGCCCCTCTTTAAATTGATGTGCGAGCAATGCATTGATTCAAAGAAAGTTTTTGATGTTGACTTCATAAAGTTTGAGAATTTTGCTCATGATCGAACGAAATGCCTGATGAGATCAGTCTCACGCTTGATTGAACTAAACTAATAGAATTGACTTTGAACTTGATTTTCGTACAAAGGTCAATAAGCAAAGATCTTAAAGATATCAATTCTGAACTTGGTTGTGTCCAAAGATCGATAATACTGATTTTGAGCTTGGTTGTCATCCAAAAGTCAGTATGAAGCCGCCAAGAGCTTGATAAGAATCTAAGAAAAAGTAGACATAGGATATCCAGCTTGTGAGAATCGAAGCCTTCAATCCAACAGTTCTGATTTAGTCAAGGATCCGTCATGCCTTTATTTTTTTGATAATGAAGTCGCTTTTAATGTTGTTTCAAGCAAGAATTTGATTGATGATAGTGTGATCATGCCCTCTCGGGAATGAAATCGAAGGAAAGAATAAAATCCCTCTATTGAAATGATGTATCACTTGCATGGAGCGGGTAGGTTAATGAAAGAATGGATTAGAAGAATTGAATAAATGAAGGTGTGTTTAGAAAAAACACAATGGTACCAAGTTAATTATGTTTAAAAGGTGAGTTTGATTTCATTCCTGATAGATCAAGGATTTTGGGAATCATTGATTATGTCATTAACTTGGATTTTGGATGAATCAAGAATAGAAATGATTTTGAGCTCAATTCCTTATGTTGTTCATTCTAATGAATCATGCAATCTCTAAATGCATCTATATGCAGACTCTTAGGACTATCACTGATTTGTAGACATTGTAGCATGTTATCATCATTGGGCGTTTGTTGTAACGGACATCTCCTGATAGTACAATTGTCACTAATACCCACTGGTATCATGAAAGTATGAATACTATGTGTATTGGATGCAATGTTGAAAATAGACTTAGGCATCAAGGCATAGAAGCCAGGATGACAAGTTAGTTATCTCCTTTAAATGAATTAAAATCAGTTTCTGTTCAAGTGTAATGTAAGATATGTGACCTGTAATGACCTTGAAAATTCATATCCTTGGGCACATCATGTAGCGTACACCATAGTGAGAATCTGATTTAGAAAATAGACAAGGAGATTGTTTAAACCTCACCGTAGTTTACACATAACAAAGATCAAGATATATGCGCCCATCCACTCATGTTGGCAGCTCTTACCATAAACATCCAAGTTAGGTGAAATGTATAGGATCATTTGGAACAATCACCATACGTAGAAAATCAAGAAAATGTTATGCCCCCTTTCCTTGTGACTCTTTGTCTTTGAATAGACATCATGGAGTAACTCGGAAGACATAACAATCACCAAGTGAGAATCAATCCAAGAAAATTTATAATCGCTTAGATGCCCCTAGTACAAAACATCATGGGAACATAAAATAATTATAACCAAACCAAGATCAAATTGTGTATTTAAGTAGCATTGAGAGATACTATTGATTCATTTTTCAAGTGGGGCAGAGATTCATCAATCAGAATTTGGAATGTAAGCAATGTATGTTCATGTCTAAGTGTAGGCAAGAGTAACTGTGTCAGTAATTGCAATCCATGTAATGTTTTAGAAACATTGTGTAAAGTGTTGAAAAACACCAATCCATTTTAAGTCCCTAGATGTCAAGTGTTTGAGAAACACTAGTATGTTGTCTATGACCATTTTGGAGAGACAAACCATCCTAGACAAGACGCTCAGGACAACCTAGCTGGCATGAATTGACCAAGCTAGCGGATATGCCCATGGTGCAGCATGACTATTCCTAAGACGCAGATGCAGACAAATCCCAAGAAAGGATAAGACATGCGTAAGTAATCAAAGTCATCAAATAGAATAGGTGTAAGTATGAAGATGTAGTGTTGCTAGTGTATTGATAAATAGAGCACACAGTGTGAATAACGCCTGTTTGCCAGGTTTTCACCACTCGATAAAGCTTCTTCTTTTTTTTTCAATTTTTTTTCTATTTTTGAATTTTTTTGTAGTATCAAGGTGCCTGTTGGCCAAGTTTTCACCAAGGATACCTTTCTTTAGGACTTTTTCCACTATTTTTGGATTTCTTCAAGATCAATTTTCTAATTTTTTTAGTATTTTCTGAGAGTTGCACTGCATAGGCTCTGCTAGCCAGTCATTAAGCATAGAACCGCTTAAAATGTAGATTATTTATGGGATCTAGGAGAACATCTCCCTTAGGTGTAGCTAGCTGATAAGCTCTAGTCCTAAAAGTTGCAGTAATGACATAGGGTCCCAGGCAGTTTGGTTCAAACTTTCTTTTTTTTCTCTATTAGGCTGGTTCTTAGGATTCTCTTTTAGAATGAGATCCCCCACTTGAAAGTTTCATGGTTTGACCTTTTTATTCTACCCTTTTGACATGCATTTTTGGTACACTTTCAGATGATCAAACGCATGTTGCCTGCGCTCACCAAGTAATTCTACTGCATTCACCCTATCGATGCAGTATTGTTCATCAGTAACAAGACCTTGTAAAGATACTCGCAAAGAAGGGATTTCAACCCATCAGTAACAAGACCTTATAAAGATACCCACAAAGAAGGTATTTCAACCTCAATAGGTAGTACTACCTCAGTGCCATAGACTAGGGAAAATGGCATGGCTCCAGTTGGTGTTCTGATGCTTGTTCTGTAGGCCTAGAATGTCAGATTTAGTTGTAAATTCTAGTCTCTACCAGACTTACTCACAATTCTGTGTAGGATCTTGAGAATATTCTTATTAGATTCCTCAGCCTATCCATTACCTTGAGGATAATAGATTGAGGAGAAATGTTGAGTAATGTGAAACTATGTGCAAAGGTCTTCGATGTCTTGGTTTTTAAATTGGCCCCCATTGTCTATTACAATTGAAGAGGTATCCCATATCTACAAATAATGTAGTTCAAGATGAACATAGCCACTTTTTTTCCAGTGTCTTTGATCAGCGGCACGGCTTCGACCCACTTTGTTAAATACTCAGTAGTCATAATGATGTATTTTTATCCACTTGAAGAATTAGGATATATTTGTCCAACCAAATCAAAGGACCATTGTTGAAATGGCCAATGTGTTATGAATGGTATGAGTTCTCTGGCAAGAGCATTGATGATATTTCCATGTGTTTGGAATTTATGACATGTTTTTTAAAATTTAATAGCATCCTTTTCCATTGTGGGCCAGTAATAGCCTACTCTGAGCAGTTTCTTAGCTAATGAAAATCCATTTGAATGTGATCCACATACACCTTCGTGGAATTCTTTTAATGCGTAATCCAACTCTTCATGTTCTAATCATCTAAGAAGTGTACCATCAAGACCTCATCTATATAAATTATTAGTAATGAAGACATAACGTGATTTTGTCCTAATCAAGGCTCATTTTTCATTTCAGGATAGATCATTAGGTATGGTTTGGTTAGTTAGGTAAGCAATGAGTTTAGCATACCGACATTGGTCTTGGGTGTTCAAAGCATAAATTACTTGGTATTCAGGTGTATCAAAGGCTGGGTAGGATAATTCTTCCACCAAGAAGTCATAGCATAATTGATTTTCCTCCAATTGTAACATGGATGCTAGTGTAACCATAGCATCTGCAGCCTTATTCTCTAGCCTAGGGACTTGCTGAAATGTGATGAAGACAAAGTACTTCTTTAAGTTATCAACCAGTTGCTTTTAGGGCATCAAATTCTCATCTTTAGTTTGATAGTCTCCATTGACTTGATTGATAATGAGTCGGGATTCATCATACACATCTAACTCTACAATTTTCCATTCCATAGCAAGTTTAAGACCATTTACCTGTGTTTCATATTTAGAAATGTTATTTGTGCATGGAAACATCAATTTTTAAGACTTGGGTATTTTGTATCCTTGAAGAGTTATGAATAGAACCCCCGCTCCAGAGCCTTGTTGTGTGAAAGAACTATAAAAGTACATCTTCCATGGATACTCAGTTAGATGCATAATTGTCTCATCTGGGAACTCAATTTTTAAAGGTTCATCATCTTGGAGTGTTGAATCAGCTAATTGATCTGTGAGGAATTGTCCTTTAATAGCCCTTCTATCTACATACTCAATGTCAAATTCGCTCAGAATGAGGACCCACTTTGCCACTTGTCCTATTAATGTTGTCTTGCTTAGGAGGTACTTCAAAGGATCTATCTTTGTAATGAGACTTACTGTATGTGATAGCATATAATGTCTTAATTTTTGTGATGCAAAGACAACTGCTAAGCAAGCTTTCTCAATAATATTGTAATTGAGTTCATAGGATACTAGTGTTCGACTGATGTAGTAGATTGCTCTTTCCTTTTTAGTTTCATCATCTTGTGCTAGCAATACTCCTAGTGATGTAACTGTAGCTGAAATATATAGGAGTAATGGCTTTCCATGAATGGGTGCCATAAGAATAGGAGGAGTAGCTAGGTACTCTTTTAATTCTCTGAAGTTGGCTTCACAATGTTCATCCCATTTGAAGGTGACACCTTTATGTATAAATTTGGTAAAGGGTTGTGCTCTATCTGCAAGTTGTGACATAAACCTCCGAATTGACTGGAGTCTCCCTTGTAATGTCCTCATTTGACTAATGTTGCATGGAGGATAAATTTATAGTATAGCTTTGACTTTTTCAGGGTCTACCTTTATTCCCTTTGCTGAGACAATAAATCCTAGGAGCTTTCTTGATCGGACCCCAAAGGCACATTTCTTTGGATTGATATGAGTAGTCTTTTATTTTGATTTAGCTAAGGTATCATCTACATAATCCTCCATGTTTTTATGCATCATATCATGGAATATAGTGGTCATGGCTCTTTGGTATGTAGAACCTGCATTCTTTAACCCAAATGGCATAACGTTCCAGCAAAAGGCTCCCCATGTGCATGTAAAGGTGGTCTTCTCTTGATCTTCAGTAGCAATTTTAATCTGGCTATAGCCTGAGAAACCATCCATTAATAAGTACATTTGGTAGCCTACTGTGAGATCTATGATCATATCAATGTTTGGTAGTGGAAAATCATCTTTAGGACATGCTTTGTTTAAGTCCCTAAATTTTGTACAGATCCTGATAGATTTATCTAATTTAGATACTGGGACCACATTGGAAATCCATCCTACATAAGTGATGGCTATGATGAATCCATCATTCAATAATTTTTCTAGCTCTTCTTTTACTAGTAATGCAACATGAGGATGCATCTTTCTTAGTTTTTGTTTCACGGGTTTGATCCCAGGAGCTATAGATAAATGGTGCATTATTAATTCAGGATCTAGCCCAGGCATATCGGTGTAAGACCATGCAAAGTTGATCTTTTTCTCTTTTAGGAACTCAGTGAATTGTGTCTTCTCCTCATCTGACAAAGATTATGTTAGGTGAACAATTTGAGGAACTTCAGCTGTGCCCAAGTTAACTAGTTGTGTTGGCTCTATCAAAACTAAAGATCTTTCTTGAAAGTGCTCAAGGAGGATATTAATAATCTCATCTTTTGGCACCTCTGAGAGGTTTTCACCATCAAATACGTCTTTTTTTTTTTCTATTTTAGAATCTGACACTGCCACAATGTGGTTTTCACCATCAGTTCTTTTCTTCTTTTTATTTTTCAATTTGTGACTAAGAAAACTTGATATCCTCCTGTGACATTTTTACGCTCCTTGCATTGGTGGAAGAAGGGTAAGGTTCACAAGCATTTAGGTAGCAATCCAAAGTGTAGTCATTAGGAAAGTCTAGGGTAGGAGTAGGATCTGTTTTAGTCCAATCAATTAGGTATTAGTTTATTAAAGACAAGGAGTCGAGTTTTGGGAAGGACAGTATCACGTCAACGTCAACACAATTAACTGACATGACATATTCTATTAAGTCTATCTCGTCAAAGTTTAGATCAATAAGAGTCAGATCGTCATTATTGAAGTTGTTGTTAGTTATATATGGACCGAACTCTAGTGACTCATCAGTGGAAATTTCATCTTCATCTCTCCGTAGAAGGAGGCTCCTAGCTTGTAGCCTCTGAATTTATTCTAGGTCTAGGAAAATACCAGTTTCTTCATCAATGAGTCAGGGAAGGGATACCTCCTCTTCTTTGGGAATATCAACATTGTTAGGAGAAGTGTTAGAATGCTCTCTATATTCTGATGGAGCTGCAAACATGTGAATGACATCTATTTCAATGTCCTTTGTGGAAACAAATAGATCATCCCACTCATAATCATGGGAGTCTGTTATTTCGTCATCAGACCTGTTCAAGAATTTAGCAATAGTTACATGATGTACTCTATTATTCACTTGTAGATTAAAGTGTGGTAAATCAAGGACATGTGAAATTGTGACTAACTACCCCCCAATTAGGATGTGCATCCCGTTGTTGGGGTGTGTCTTCAATAGTTGTTTCCATCAATGGCACCTTTGGAGTGTCTTATGTTTTTGCTTCTTCCTCTTGAATAGTAGCTTGTGTTAATAAAGGGATATGAGTGTCTTTTGGTACTTCAAAGCTTGGCACATATCTTTCTCCTTGATATTTAGGAAGCCCTGTACCAATATGTAATAATCTCTCATAGGACCATTTTTCTAGTTCTATTTCTTCTTCTTTATCACTTTCATCGTCAAAGATCAGATTATCCCTTGAAGAAGGGTCTTCAGATTTATTATTGAAACCTAGCCCTATTTTATCTTTGGTATCCCTGAATTCCATGTGTACATGTTCAATAAGTCCTTTTCCTTTGTCACCTAAAGGTTCTTTTCCTTTATACCCCATTTTTTTGAGAATATCATATCCTTTACCATACTTTTCTGGGGATATTTCCACATGTTTTACCTCACTTTCCTTTGGTTCACCCTAGTAAAGCCATGCCAAGACTGCTTGTTCTTCATTTTCATCCCCTTGGGAAGTAGATGCTTTAACCATACCATTTTCTTTCTGAATTTTTGGATTTTTAGATGTAGTGGGTGTGAAATATGGGGAAGGTTTCCCATAGGATCTTGGTGGTACTAGAAGCTCCATCAATGATGGGGTCATGTCCAGCTTGTATTCTCCCATACTAGTTTCTTCAAGTTTTAAGGTCTTTCCAAATCCTTTCATAACCATTTCTTTTGTAGTCTCAGGTACAATCTCTTTTGGAGCTTCCTTGTTATGCGGGACCATACTACCTACCTTAACATTGTTGCAAGTATAACTGGAATCTGCAAAAATTGTCACTTCCACCCCATTATGTGGGAATTTTATACACTAGTGGTAAGTACATGGTACTTCTTACGTTTCATGGATCCAAGGTCTCCCTAACAGTATGTAATGAGCCAAGGGTAGATCCAGAACTTGACATATGACATTTCTTTCAACCAGTCTGATTATAATGGGTAGAACAATGAGACCCTTAGAGGATCTTTCTTCTTCATCATAAGCTTTGATAGTGATTTTTCTTCTTGAATCAATGGTTTATTCTGAGAGACCAAACTTCCTGATTAGATTAAAGGTACAAATGTTCAACCCTGCGCCTCCATCTATCAATACACATCTAACACAGGATTTATGAATTAGGACTTCAATATGAAGGGGTTGATTATGTGGATGTGTTAATGATTTATCATCTTCTTCTAAAAAAGAGAGGTAATGTGGTGTTGAGATGTGATTAACCATTGCTTTAAATTTTTCTATATCAAGGTCCTTTGGCACATTTGTAGCATGTAGGGCTTGTTCAAGAATTTCCCTATCCACTGAGGAGATTTTAAGTAAATCAAAAATGGAAATTTGAGCAGAGGTTCGTTGCAACTGATCCACCAAGTTATACTTCACTATGGGATTAGTAACTATTTTTCTTATTGCTGCTGGATTGGGAATAGTGACAATGGGTACCTTGGAAGTTGTTGATGAGGAATTAGGTCCTTTGATTGTGACTTGTGCTTGACTTTGGGTTACTACATTTTCTTGGGAAAATGTGTTGTGAACACCTCTGATAGTGACCACATTAATTAATTTAGTTTTAATGTCTAGCATGTTGATCACATTATCATTTTTAGAGTAGGCATAATTTAATTCATTTCCTTTTCCTTTAGATGCTTCCCCTTTCTCATAATTAGGGAATGGCTTATTAAATGTCGTATGGTCTTCATTAGTGGTGTGCCCTTCCACTTTGATCTTGCCTCTTTCAATAAGTTCTTGGATAACATGTTTGAGTTTATGACAGTTATTAGTCTTGTGTCCCTTGTTCTTATGAAATACACAATAAGAATTGTCACCCCACCACCTTGCTTTGACTTCTGGTTCCCGTGGTTTGGAATCTGGGATCGTGAGAACTTTGTTGTCCAAGAGTGTTTTTAAAATGGTCTCCAAAGGTTCTCCCAAAGGAGTGAGTTTTATTTGAGGTTTGGAATTCCATGGTTGACCCTTGTAGTTCTCTTTGTTTTCTTTATATATGGAGGTTTTCACCTTGGCATCTTTACTTCATTGCATGCTATTCGTCATATTGAACACTGCTAGTTTAGGATTAGCATTAGATGCATCTACCACTCCATCATTAACAACATTCTTGTTTTGTTTCCAACATTTAGGCTTGTTGTTGGAGTTGGTATATTTTTTATCACTTTGGAGAGTGATTTCCCCCTTTTTAACCATGAATTCTACAATACAGATGGCATTCTTGATCATCCTATCAAAGTTGGGTGAATCTTACATTTGCAATGCATAGTTTAACTCAGGTATCAAGTTATTAACAAAGATCTCCATCTTTTTGAATTTGGGAATAGCTCTTGAATATATTGCAAAGATTTTCCTCCACCTTTGTAGAAAGTGTGTAAAGGATTTGTCAGTTCTTTGTTTAGTGTTACACAGATTCATCATGGTTACATCGTGTTGTATATTATAGGAGTAATGTTGGATAAACCATTGAATTAACTCCTCAAACATTTTTACCTTAGGTGTGAGTTTTGAGAACCACTCCATAGCATTTCCACCTAGGCTTCGTGGAAATAGCCTCATTAGGTAGGTAGGTTCATGCATGTACTCTATGCTTAGAGCACAAAACTCTCTTACATGGTCATGTGGGTTAGTCTCTCCCGTATAATTGTCATATTTTGGCCTTTCCATGTTGGGAGGAAATGGAACCATATTAATACTCTTGTCAAAAGGAAATGGACAAATGGCGTCCAAAGAGTATTTTGTCTTGGGTTTAGCCTTCTCTTGTTTGAGACTTGCAAGTTCATTTTGCATCAAAGTTAGTTGTTTGGCGAGAATAGAGATAGTATTTGATACCTCTTTTCCTTTAGTTGTTCAACATCATAATCTTTAGGCAATTTTACGCCAGTGGATGCTAGATGGAAAAAGTATTTCTCTTTATCTTTGCCGATTATCTTTTCCAATGTTTTTTGAAATTTTTTGCTCTGTTTGAGTTTATTGTATTCTTATTCAATGATGTCTTCCTCACTGTTTGAACCAAACAAAGGACGGTCAATGTTTTGTTCTTCTTCACCATCGCTCTCTTCTCGTCTTTAGTTTTCGTCACTGTCGTATTCCTCAAAAGTCTCACTCCATTCGTGAGTGGGTCTTTCCATATTTGGGGAGTCTAAATCAAATAGGGAACTATGAGATGTTTCTCCTTATTGAAAGTGTAGTGATCTTGGAGGTACTTTTGATTCTTTAGAAGTGTACTTGTTGCGTCTTGTGTTAACCATGTATTTGTATCTCAACTTTGTCAAAGTTTCCCAATAGTGTCAAGTAGAGTCTCAAATTGTTCAAGTGAGTGTGTCTAGGTAGAATTTTTGTTTATGTTTTGGTGGAAGTAAATGATTCATGCGTCAAAGGGTTAGAATGCCCTGATAGTGAGCTAGGAATCAATTTGTTTTGAAAAGTGAATAGACCACACGTATTGAGACATATTGTAAGAGACCGACAGGACATGCAAGGTAGACATCTGAAATTTTTTTTTATATAACAAAATTGAGACCAGAAAAAGAAATAGGGATAGACTAAAGAGATAAAAGGGTATCTAAATAAACTATATTCCTCTGAGAAGCAACTATGCAAGTGCCCACTATCCTATATGTGACATTCTGTGTGTGAGCCAAAAATTACAGGATGCGACTTTTCTCCCTAGATATGATGCAATACTGATTTGAATTTTGTGCAAATTTTTCTGATAATAGGGTGTGTTTGCATCTTTCCAATGAGTGAAAAATACTTGTAGACCAAGGATTGAATTTTTTTTCTTGTTTTGAAGGTGTTACCTTTTTAATGATTTTCAGTCACATCAAGCATTGTTGCATTGTTAAAGGGGAACAAACACATCCTTATGCCCTATTTTCTAAGTAGAGGATGAAAATCCTTGCTCATTGACTTAGGTACACACTCAAATGATAATCAAAATATGGCTATCACCAAGCACACAATGGCTCTCGTTATGATACCATATTAGCTGACTCCAAATGCAAGTGAGGGTACGATATGACAAGTGTCTTGGGGAAATTACTTTTTCCCTTGCACAAGGATTATCACCCTTTCGAGAATGAATTAGGTAGTTTGTCTACAAAGTTGTTGTTTATGTTGGGGCAATCCATTTGAAACCATCTCCCATAGAATTGCACAAGGAAAAACTGAGGCATATAGCCCTATGAGTACTCAAATATGTGTAGTCTTGCAAGAAAGATTCAAGCGGCTCTTCTCTACACATACCCAAGCATGTCCAAGGAATGATATCAAAACTCTGAGAACAAAACTGATTCCATCTTCTGAGGCTTTGGCCTACGAGGAAGCAATTATTTATAGTGAGTTGGAAGGGTTGGCATAAAACTTGTCCTCACTTGGGTCATTCCTGGGAGATTTTTTCCTCAGCCGAGAGGCCCTCTACTATTTAATAAACATACAAAGGATTAGCGAGCTTAGGATTTCTAGATTTCTGGTTCTTCAAAAGAATAAGAGCATACTCTCCTAGTCCATGTCATTTTCTCTTAAAACACTTCAAGCAAAGATCATAAGTTAATGAAAGCATAAATACTTGAAAGAAAAGTTTGTTTTGTTCAGTTTCCCCAAAGTTAGGTTATTTGCTTGTTCAATTACTATCCCAAATTTAGACAATGAAGTTTGCTTGTTCAATTAACTGCAATGTTTAAATGATTTGTGTTGTCAAATTTTAGATTCAAATGGAATTATACGATGTAACTTGTTCAATTATCCCACAGGATTAGTGATTTTATTGTTAAATTACTATTTCAAAAGAATCAGACGATTGAACTTATTCATTTACCACAAGATTTTAATGCTTTGATTGTTCAGTTACTATCCAACTTTAGAAAAGTGAATTTGCTTTGTCCATTTACCCCAAATTCCTTTCAAGTTTTAAACCAACTTTTGATTTTCTGATTTTCCTTGGAGGAAAAGAGCATACTAATCTGATTGATTTAAAAAGTGATCAGAAAATGTGTTAAGTGTTTAAAATTTTGAACAAAGAAATCGAGTTAATCCATTCAAACACTTGCAAAACATGTTAGGCTGCTAAAAATATGATCAAAATCAGGAAAACAACCAAGTTAGAAAGTTAGAAATCAAATTTATCAATGAAAGAACTCTGTGTTTTTTCTCTCTAGACTCCTCACAATAATTCAGAGACCCAAAATGATAATCCCCAAAAATGATAAAATTTTGACCCCAAACAATAAGCTTTACCCAAAATGATAACCCTTTTACGCGAAATGATAAAATGTACCAAAAATGAAAAAGGGGTTACCAAAGATGCTTTAAAGCTAAATTTTTACCTTCGAAAAATGATGTCATTGAGGTAGCATACAATATTCAAATTCTCCAAGACAATGAAAAATTTCCCACAGATGATAGATTACTCCCAGAAATGATAGCTAATTAACTAGAAACGATAAACTACCTACAAACTTTAAAAATTTTAAGGACAAAGAGCATAATTTTGTGAAAATTTGAGCAATCTTGCCCCATGGTGGGTGCCACAGATGTGTGTGTGATTTTATGCACCTTTTAGGAATGACACAACACTTCAATAGATCATTGCATTAGTCAAAACAGAGAGTTAGCAAGCATAGCAATCACCAAAATTGACCTATTGCTTCCTATCTAGGAGGAGTATGAAAAATGACACAATAGCCCTCAGATTATGCATATTTCAGTGACATATACAACCTAGAATGAAAGATTCAAATGAAACTATAAATCTTAAATATGATCAAAATCACAAGAAATATGCTTAAGAAACATGCATCCTAAGCTCTAAGAATGAAGATTATAAAAATACAAGTGAGAAATAAGCTAAAATGCAATATAAGAGTCCCTAAAATATGAGCAACATAATATTTCTCCTTCAATTCTCCAAATATGGGCAGCATAAGAATGCTTTCAACTCTTAAAATTCAGGGCCATTTGAGCTCAAAATTCATCCAATTTATAGAAGAAATGGAGGAAGGGGAGAAGACTCTAGAAGGGAAGCCATTAATGAGGGTGTAATACTCATTAATGAGGAGTGTGGAAGAGAATGTGTAAGATCCATTAATGCTTCATTTATGAAAGCATTAATGAGGTATGGCTAAGGGTTTAAGAAGCATGGGTGAGGGTTTAAGATCAAGCTTGAGAACTTTGACTTTTGAGGGAGGGTTGAATTCCAAATCACAAATTTAGGAATGTGACAAGCTTAGGGGTATCTTAGGATTAGGATTAAGGGTTAAGGCATGTGATTAAGGAGATAGAGATGGGAGGAGAGAGAATGAGTGGAGGGGGGATTAGCTAATTAGGGTTAATTAGCTAATTAAGAAGAATTAGCATGTGAGAAGGGGTTGGGATGAGTTTGAACTCATGGTTGGGTAGTTGAGGTTGGTTAGGTTAGAGGGAATATTAATTAAATGAATTGTTGTAATAACATATTCACTCAATAATAGGGATTTTAATTAATCATTTAAGTTTTTGATTGCTTTGTAATAATTAATTAGGACTGTAGCCAAATTTAATCAATTAGGCTAGGGGATTGATTTTGCAAGTGATGAGGTATAATTAGGATTTCATTTAATTCCTTTTTAAATTAATTACCTTAGCCATGTTTTGATTATTTTTTATTGAATTGATTTGATTTGATTGGCTAAAGTAATTAATGTAAATTAGTGATTAAATCACTTAGGAAATTAAATTTTGATTTGGATGAATTATGCCAGCTGATTGAAGACTTGTCTTGACATAATTGGGGGTATGATCACACTTAGGGAAAATAGGGTCTATAGGCAGAGAAGACCAAATTAGGGTGGTTACAATTATATGCTCAGATGGCTATAAATGTTTAATTAATGATTTAATTGTAATGTGTTAATATGTGATTATATATATGGTGTGATGTTGTATTGCACCTCTGTTATGCATCTTACCTGTCAGTGCTAGTATGAAGTGAGATGGATTTATAGTCACTTGCTTGCAAAATCCACATGATGCCTCGTTCTCCTTCACGTAATTATGTATTGGTTTGCACTTTGGCTATTTATATAAATGAGAAGCTACACTTGACATTTTCTTTTTTACTGAATAGGTACCATGTACATTCATCCTTAGTACATGATTTGAGTGTGTACCTATATCCCTGGCAGTGGCGCTAGGAGATAGTGACCTTGGTCGTTCATGTTGAGCCAATGTCATCCATGAATGGGTGATGTATCTATAGTGTTGTTTTATTAATTAACCCTCTAGTTATTGTGGTAAATCCAGATTCACAATGCATTATTTGGATTGACTAGTGAGCGTGTCTGTGCATTTAGGCTTCCGCAATTGTCACGGAAGTTATTTAATTTAAAGTTGATTTTATTTTTTTGGGGGATTTTAATGTTTTATTTTATTTTTTTTATTTCTGGCTAATTTGTCGTAGTTGAATTCCAAATGCTTGGAATTATATTTATTTAATTTTGGGATTTATCCAATTAGTTTATTAAATGGGTTAATAACCTAATTTATAAGTCATCTTTTTTTAAAATGCTTACATGAGGCAAAAAGAGAGTTTTCTAACTCACTTTTAATTTTTTGGCATTTTGAGAATTTGAAGTTTTGCTCCAAAAACCTTTTGGATAAATTTCAAATTGTGCTTGTTGTGTTCGATCCGTTCATCGGATTTTTGTGGGTAGTGGCTCATCAGGGTCGTGTCATGATTCCTTACCTTTCTGTGGAGCCATTTATGTTTCTGCGGTCTCTTCCCAATTTTATACCCTTTCTTGGTTTTAACCAGCCAGGTGAGGTAGGGATTTCTCAATTTCACCCTTTGGATTCATTTTTTTTCATTCTTTCTATATTAGATTGTATGGAGGTTCAGAAATAGTGTTCCCCTCCATTTCTACAAATTTACATGACCTGGTTGGGGGAGCATGAGTATTTCCATGTTTTCATACTTTAGAAATGGTGATTTATACCAAGTTATGCTGCTGGATTTTGCGTGTGTGCCCCAAAATTATATTTTATTGAATTTTAGGTAGTTTGGGCATGTTTTAAAAATACATTTTTGATTTCATCAAATTTTGAATAGTTTATATTCTGGGTGTTTTTGGCGTTGCCTTGTTTTGTGTGTCACCCAGTTCTTGGTTGTGGCCTTGTTGGCATGTTTTGAGTTATGTTTATGGTAGCATTTATTACATGGATTCACATTGTGGAGTTGGAATGGATATAGTACATTCCCAGTATTCTCATACCTGATCCAAAAGTGCTCTGTCAGCATGTTTTGGTGGTTTTGGTCCTTTGGCCGATTTTGTCTATTTCCTTGTTTTCTCTTGTGGTTTCCACTTGAATGTACTCCCTAAGTGAGGGTTGTTATTTCACCTTGTTTCATTCCCTAGATCTAACCCCTTGTATTTCATTACATTTGTTGGTTATGTAGTGATGGTTGTGTTCACCCACCTGCATGTGAGTGTGCTTATGTTGGATATTGCAAGATCCAGACTCTTGGATATAGGCTAGTTGAGCAGTTGATCATTGGGGGTTGGGTTGGGAATTGCATTGCCTTTTTGCACTCATCATATGGTGAGCAAGGGTATGTACGGGTAGACATTTGGAGTGTCTTCTCATGGTTATCCCATCCCAGAAGTGGCCGACAATGTAACATTTAGAAGTTTAATAAAGTGATAACCAAACAAACACATGGGTAATAAAACTTAATAAAAGATAAGAGTTCACCTATATGGTATGTGGCCTCCCAAGGGATTAGAGTTACCATACCATATGCTACTTGGGAGTACCAAGGGTGAGGGTGCAGTGTCTAACGAACAACTAGTCTTGTGTATGAGCTGGTACAGGACACGATATGAGGCCTCCCAAGGGATTTGAGTTACTGTACCACATACCGCTTGGGCTAATATGAGCCAAGCGATGACACTCCACTAGAGTCCCTATGTAGTATTGTTAGAAATTAATCTTTACTTACATTATGTAAGTAGGAGATTCCTATGGAATCCCTACACCTATTTTATCCTCTTGTGAGGATAATTCATTTTATGTATCTTTTATTATCCCTTGGTTGTATTATTTAATTGGGATAAACCAAGGTATCCCTTAGATTCCTCCTTAAGAGGAAATAACACAAGTGGCACACACTTTATGAAATGTGGCATACATAGATATAGGAGTTACCATGCAACTCCTTTCTCACATCTCTATTAAAGAGATGTCTCTTCTTCTCTC
>MU227722.1:116988-134227 GCA_018584345.1 Thuja plicata | reverse complement strand
TAATGAGGTTTCTTCCTCTTCTCAATTATTGTATGAGCAATTCGCTCTCTCTCTCTCTCCTCTTCTTAGGATTTTCATGCCTCATTCATAATGTCACAAGGGGTTTTCTTTGCTTTCCCCTTTCAAATATCTTNCCTTCTTGTGTTGAATCTTGGAGCTTTCTCTCTCCTTGTTTATGGTAATATTTCTTTTATGCATTCACTCGCTTAGATTCTTTCCTGGTATTGTTCATTTTTACATATTTCTTTTTCATTTCTAACATGGTATCAGAGCGGTTTAATCTTTGTTTTTGAGTGTTTGCATGAAGGTACGATTTGAAGGAGACTCTTGAGAGAGATTTCACTAAATACTTTTTAATCTTCTTAAGTTGGTAAAAAATCAAAAAAAATTTGGGTTTGGCTGGTTTACCGCCAAACCCGATTAACTCTTGGTTTCATTTTGTGCAAGTTTGAGAGAGTGTTGATAAAAATAAAAATAAAAAAAAATTTGGGTTTGGCTGGTTTACCGCCAAACCCGATTTATCCTTTGGATACTTTATCGGTTTATCTCTTGGATACTTTAATAAAAATTTTAGTGCAGGTTTCTTGATCTTGGCTCTATTCTTGCATGCTATTTCTCTCTGACCTTCTGCAAGGTTTCTTTATTGATCTATCAAATTTATATCTCTGGTTTAACGTCTATCTTCTTGCGGTTAAAACGTTTTGCAGCTCATTGTCTTGGCAGTATATATATTTCCTTTTTGCTTGGTTGAATATTAACGTTTATATATATTCATTTTGATCTCTTCATATATATTTTTGTTTTGCTTTAAATCTATATTATGTAAAAGTCTTGATTTCTATTCAGCATATATTTATATTTGTTTTGTTCTAATCTTTTTTCTATTCGTTTCATATTCAGATTGTGCTTGAATCACCATTGTATGTTTTAAATCTGTATCTTATTTCAATCTTGTTTAATATACTTATTTTCTCAATATACATTTATATTTTTTCTAATCTTTGTCTTCTCGCTGCAGATTTGTTGTATTTCTCCTTGTATTTTTTGCAGAAATTCAACTTACAATTAATACTGGCAAGCTCGACAATCGTAAAGTTCGAATACCATATGCAATTGGGGGTTTCGATTCTAAAATACTGCATTGAAATCATATTCATTTGTGTACCTTAATTCTTGCGTTGATTAGCGTGTGTGTAGCCTCTTTCTTGGGTGTCTTTTATGTGATTATGGTTGGGTCATTATCTCCATTGAGCACGACACGGTGGACCTGCGGGTACAACATAGTTGGGTGGAGTTTCTCACCAATACCACTGTTGGGGATCGGTGCACAAAGATGATCTTCTTCCAGTTGCAGAATTAGAGCATGTTTCTCACTTATTTTTCATGTTACTTTCAGTCATTTATGCAGTTATCTTGCATCTATGTTTATGTAATGGTTGTATATGATCTAGACGTTATTCCTTCTATTATGATGTGTTTATTATTTTGGTGTAGTCGAGTGTCCATAGCCTTGATACACATGTTTTTGGTACTCCCCAGTGTGGAGCTAGCTTTTATTTCATGTTGGACCTTGGTTTTTTCAAGTCTAATGAGACTTGAGACTAGGGGACCGTTCGTTGCAAGTTTTGGAAACAACTGTCACCTAATTTTGAATTACAGTCAATTCAAGTGGATGGAAAAAAAATGGATTTCCTAAGCTAGATTTAGGTTCTTTATGTCTTAGATCTCTTCAAGACAATTTTGATGCATTTTGAATTGATTCAATCAGACTCCGGATGCAAAAGTTATGGCTTCCAGAACAGAGTCTAGACAAAGTCCAGTGCAATGTCATACGACAAAGTATACATTGTCATATGGGAATGGGTATATTATCATTTAAGACATAGTCTTTTGTCATTTTGGAAATGATTTTTCATACAAGAAATTTTATTTTTCATACAAGAATCTATTGGCTTTCTTCCCTATTTTGTCGTTTCACGGATAGAGGGCATTTCCGTCCTTAATCGGAGGATGCGAGATAGTTTTTCGAATACCATTTTTGATGTTATACCTTCCCAAAGTGGAAAAATTTGAGTATCAAATGTTTTTTGTGTAAGTGAATGTAATCTGTGGATGTCCTTGCAATTTAATTTGGTAAATAAACTTGTATGATTTAACCATTGTAGGAATTGTACTTTGGGCTTAAAAATAATTGTTGTGGAATAGCGTAGTAATTGGATGAACCTTGTATGTTAATCATGTAGTCATTAATGTATGTTGGTGTTGGTTCATTCTTGGGAGTCCTTGGTGTTGTGTTAGACTTTCGATTTGTGCTATGATATGTGTTATGTATTTAATTTTAAAAAAAAATTATTGTTACCTTAGTATTGGTTTTATCCTTGTTTTCAAGGATTCCCAAGCGGGGCATTACATATCGTATCAGAGCCCATGTTCTAACACTAGGATCTCTGTGTTATGCTCCCATTGTGATTTTTTTAGTGTTGGAGTGCATATATATGTTGATACTAGATTCTTGTATTATGGTTATGCTTGTGGAACATTTTATGGTATCATCTTGTGGTTCTGACCCTTTCCTTGTTGGCCTATGAAGGATGCCTCCTGCACATAGACGTGGATGAGGTTGTGACCGAAGTAATGCTGGTTGGAATGACCATAAGGAAGAACATCATGAGGAAGAGCATCATGAGGAGAAAAATAGGGAAGAGGAAAGGTATGGAGAGAACCAGGGTGGTGTGGAGGCATTGGTGCCTTTGCTTCACGAACTCATCCCTTGGTTGGGACCTAGAGTTGATGGGTTACAACATGAGAGATCTTAGCATGAAGGTTCATAGGGGGGATATTCCTGTATGTCTGAGAAGGGAGAAGGGGAAGAGATCATAAGCATTCTCTTACACTTCCTGATGGTAGAGGAGCTCATAGGAGAGGTAAGGTTGTAGGTGATGAAAACACCATCCATGTGGACATGATGAGAGACCTCTTGCGGTCTCGGCCACTATTATTGATGGTAAGGGAGGTGGAAGTAAGGACGAGACATGGTTGTTAGACATTCAACATTTTTTTTTTTATTTACCCCTATGTGAGCAACCTTAGAGCTTGTTGTGCATCCATGCATCTGAGAGACCACACTTCCACTTGGTGGCATATTAAGGAGAAGAAGCTCCATATCAATCTTGTAGATCTCACCTGGGAGATATTTGAGGAACGGTTTAGAGAGAGATTTCTATCTTCTCAATAGAGAGAGACTCATACAAATGAGTTTCATGAGATCAGATAGGGTACCATGTCAGTGGACTAGCATGAGTAGAGGTTCTTCAAGCTGAGGAAGTATTCCATCTATAATCATGATGAGTTCCTCTTGACTCGGCACTTTGTTCGGGGCCTTAATGGGTCAATTATTAGATATGTATGTATGCATCATCCTAGGAAACTGGAGCTTTCTGTCAAACAGGTGAGTATTTCTAAGAGTAATGTGGAAAAGGGATTTAGTAGCATGGCATGTTTGCAGATCCATAGTGCATGACCTATAGGGTTGACTGCACAATCTTCTTAGACACAGTCTATTGGGCCATCTTGTACTCAGTAGACACGTTGGAAGGGAAGTTGTCCTCATTTTAGTAGATTGCATCATTCTCAAAATCATCATAGTGGCCAGGGTTTGGGTACCCAAGGAGGTAAGGGGCATGCTCGACAGTAGGCCAATAGTCATAGCATAGTCGACCATCTCAGAGTGTTCAGCCGAGCCCTAGTAGAGGGAGCTTTTAGCAGTCCAGTACACCTCAGAGTGGACATGGTTATTTTTTAGGACTGTGTTTCTCCTATGGACAGCAAGGATACAAGGCAGCGATGTGTCCTCAAAATTTGTCAGCAGGTCAGAGTAGGATTGTCACCATGTCTGAGCCTATAGTTGGGGATGCAGGTAGGTCCCACAGAGTTTTTGTGGCGATTGCTAACCGTTAGGCCAAGCACCAGGGCACCATATTCAAGACTATAGGTATGTTACATAGCATTTCTATGACTATTTTATTTGATTCTGGTGCTTTAGATTCTTGTATTTCACCTTCTCTTGTCTAGTGATATGGGATAGTGGCAGCACGATAAGTGGATAGGTGGCTGGTTGAGTTAGCCATAGGATCCAAAGTGTCTATGGATTCCCTTGTATGTGGTTGCATGTTGGATTTGGGCACCTTCACCACCATTGTAGACCTTCGTGTCCTACCCTTAGGTACTTATTGCATTGTGTTGGGTATAGACTGGTTAGATTCTCACCAGGTGAGTATTGATTGTTGGCGTAAGTTGATGCAGTGTGTTAATGACACAGGTGGGTGTGTTGAGATTATTGGGGTCCAGAGAACTTTTTCCCTTTGTATTATCTTAGCTAAGCATCTAAATTAAAGTATGCAACGGGGATGTCAATTGTTCACAGTTTCTGTTAGTGACCTTGAGGCTGAGAATCAAGAAGTGACTCTTGATGATCATCCACTCCCCCATGAGTTTTTTGATTTGTTTTTAGATGAGATACCAGGTATGTTGCCTCAGCATGACATCAATTTTTGCATTGATCTCATCCTAGGAGTTGAGCCTATTTTACATGCACCCTACCGCATGACTACACAGGAATTGAGTGAGCTTTGTTTGTAGCTTGAGGATTTGTTGGCCAAGGGCCATATTTGTCCTAGTCTATCCCCATGGGGTGCATCAGTCATCTTTGTGAAGAAGAAGGATGGATCCTTATTAACTATCTGTAGATGAATAAGGTGAAAGTGAAGAACTGATACCCCTTGCCAAGGATTGACGATTTGTTTGATCAGATAAAGGGAGCGAGAGTATTCTCAAAGATTGATCTAAAGTTAGGATACCATCAGTTTCAGATCCAAGAGGCTAATATTCATTGGACAGCTTTTTGTACACACTATGGGCATTATTATTTCATATTTGTACCTTTTGGGATGACCAATGCATCATCAGTGTTCATGAGTTTGATGAGAAGGGTGTTCTGCATGTACCTCAAACAATTTGTCCTTGTATTTTTGGATGGCATATTGATCTATTTGAAGATCATTGAGGGGCATGAGATCCATTTCCATTAGGTATTACAGTGTTTACGCGACCATCATTTGTATGGAAACCTAGCCAAATTTTATTTCTTTTAGTATGAGGTGAAGTATTTGGGGCACATCATTTCGGGTGATGGTATTGTAGTGGATCCTTCTAAGATCTAAGCTATCACGGATTGGCTAGCACCCACGAGTGTTCTCAAGGTTCATAGTTTCATATTTTTGGTGGGTTATTACCGTCGATTCATGAAGGATTTCTCTAGGTTGGCTCATCCTATCACTTCTCTTTATAGGAAAGGTAAGAAGATTTTGTGGACTAAGAAGTGTGAGTCATCTTTTGAGGCTCTTAAGGAGCATTTGACCAGTGCACCTATCTTGGCAGTGCCAGATCCTGCAGGTGAGTTCATGGTGTGCACTGATGTGTCTTTGGAGGGTGTGGGAGTAGTTCTTATGCACGAGGGACGTGTGATTTCTTATGACTCCCGGAAGCTCAAAGACCATGAGTTGAACTACCCCGCTCACAATTTGGAGTTAGTAGCGGTGGTGCATGCGCTAGTGCACTAGAGATATTTTCCCTTGGGTCACAAGTTTTAGATGCATAGTGATCATCATAGCTTGTAGTATATATTTTCCCAGCCAAACCTGAATGCACAACAACGTCGTTGGATGGAGTTCTTGTGTGAGTATAATTTTGATGTCCATTACATCAAGGGAAAGTAGAATGTGGTCATGGATACCTTGAGTAGGAGGCATGAGATTTTAGTTTTGTCTTTGGGTGTCGACTTGCATGGTTGTATCCTTGAGGTTTTGCCTAGTGATTTGTGGTATCAGGAGGTTAGAGCAGAGATTGAGTCTGGACGTACCCTTGCTGAGCATTTTTTAGGATACTCATTAGAGTCAAACAGACTATTGCGGTACCATGAGCACATTTATGTACCGATGTTAGGGGATCTTTGTTACTTGATTTTTTTAGAAGCACATCGTGCACCTTACTCTTCACATCCTAGCATTAAGAAGATGCATACAGACCTTAGACAGTTATACTTTTGGTCAGGGATGAAGTGTGATGTTGCTGAATTTTTTGCTTGATGCCTTGAGTGTCAGAGGGTGAAGGCAGAGCATCAGCATCCTATGGGTCTTTTGCAGCCACATTCCATTCTCGAGTGGAAATGGGATACCATATCCATAAATTTTATCATAGGGTTTCCTATGTTATCACATCGTCATGATACTATTATGGTGACAGTGGATAATTTGTCCAAGGTAGCTCACTTTTCACCCATCAGGGTATCATATATTGTTGCCTCAGTAACACATGTGTTCTTGGAGGATATTGTTCGGTTGCATGGGATTCCTTGTAGGATTATCTCAAATAGCTACCCAGTGTTCACTTCAGCACTATGAACATCTCTTCAGCATGCCTTGGGCACATAGCTCAATTTTAGTTCTACTTATCACCTAGAGATAGATGGATAGAAAGAGCGGGTGAATCAGGTCCTTAAGGACATTCTTTGCATGTACATGATGGATTGGAAGAAGAGGTGGGAGAAAAATTTGTACTTGGTTGAGTTTGACTATAATAATGGGTACCATAGTTCTCTTGGCATGTCACATTTTTAGGCCTTGTACGGCAGGCTGTGTCGTACTCCGTTGAGTTGGGATTGTTTAGAGGATCCAGTAGTTTTGGGTCCAGAGATGCTTCAAGATATGGAGCAGTGGGTGGTTTGTATTAGAGAGCATTTGGTTACTGCTCAAGATCGGCAGAAGAAGTATGTAGATGCCCATAGGCTGGATCGTCACTTTTCTATTGGTGACCGTGTGTTTTTCAGAGTCCATCCGCAGAAGATCCCCATCTATTATGGGAAAGGCTCTAAGTTATCTCTATGCTTTTTTGGACCTTTTGAGATCCTTAAGAGGATTGGACCTATTTCTTATCTCTTGGCATTGCCACCTATCCTATTGTACATCCATGATGTTTTTCACGTTTCTACATTGAGATAATATATTCCTGATGTGACCCATGTTCTTGATTGGGATGCTTTACAAGTAGAGGATGAGCCTCTTTCTTTGGAGTCCATCCACATTATTTAGCATCAGACACGAACCCTCAAAGGTTGGGACATAGAGTAGGTAAGGGTCCAATGGGACCTAAGCAATGTGACTTCTTCCACATGGGAGGATGCTTCACAGTTGAGATATTTGTACCCATATCTTTTTACAAGCTTCCAAGAGTAAGCCTATACCTAGTGGGGGTGGATTTAGTTCCTCCCGTATCTACATTCTATTCCATGATCATTTTGATCAAGAGACACTTTGTTTATCATTGGTTATTTGCACGATGAGATGCTTTGATGACTATATCTTATTTTGATTACCAGTATCATAATTTTTAGATGTTAGATGATGTTGATGTTCAGTTTGATCATATCTGCATAATGAAGCTAGTGATGTGACATGATGCTTTATGATGATATCTGGGTTATTTTGTATTCATATTTGGATTGAATATTATATTATTATTTTATGGTTGTTATTTGGACTTCTGATTATGGTGTAATTATGTTGTGGATAACTGTCTTTCATTTTCAGTAATTATATGCTCAGATGGTTGTAAATGGTTAATTAATGATTTAATTGTAATGTTTTAATATGTGGTTATATATATGTTATGATTTTGTATTTCACTATCGCTATGCATCTTTCTTGTTGGTGCTATTATGAAGTGAGACAGATTCGTAGTCACTTGCTTGCGAGATCCACACGATGTCTCGTTCTCCTTCACGTGATTATTTATTTGTTTGCGCTTTGGCTATTTATATAATTGAGCAGCTACACTTGATCTTTTCATATTTACTGAATAGGTACCAGGTACATTCATCCTGAGTATAGGACTTGAGTGTGTACCTATATCCCTTGTAGTGGCACCAGGAGATAGTGACCTTGGTTGTTCATGTTGAGCCAATGGCGTCCCTATATGGGCAACATATCTGTAGTGTTGTTTTATTAATTAACTCTCTGGTTATTGTGATAAATCTGGATTCATAATACATTATGTGAATTGACTAGTGAGCGTGTCTATGCATTTAGGGTTCCACAGTTGTCGCAGAAGTTATTTAATTTAATATTAATTTTATTGTTTTGGGGGATTTTAATGTTTTATTTTATTTTATTTATTTCCGACTAATTTGTCGTAGTTGAATTCCAAATGCTTGGAATTATATTTATTTAATTTTTGGATTTAGCCAATTAGTTTATTAAATGGGTTAATAACCTAATTTATAAGTCACTTTTTAAAAGTGCTTAAATGAGGCAAAAAGAGAGCTTTCTAACTCACTTTTCATTTTTTGGCATTTTGAGAATTTGAAGTTTTACTCTAAAAACCTTTTGGAGAAATTTTGAATTGTGCTTGTTGTGTTCGATCCATTCGTCGAATTTTTGTGGGTAGCATATTTTCGGGATCGTGTCATGATTCCTTTACCTTTCTATGGAGCCATTTCTATTTTCACGGTCTCTTCACAATTTTCTACCCTTTCTTGGTTTTTACCAGTCAGGTGAGGTATGGATTTCTCAATTTCCCCTTTGGATTCGTTTTTGTTCATTCTTTTGATAGTAGATTGTTTGGGGGTTGAGAGCTAGTGTTCCCCTCTGTTCTTACACATTTCCATGACCCGGTTGGGTGGGCATGAATATTTCCTATGTGTGTACTTGATGGATCTATTAGCTGCAACACAACACTTCAATATGTCATTGCATTAGTGAGATAAACATAAAATATCAAAGGAAAAGTACATATACATCACCAAAATTGACATATTTCTCCCTATCTAAGAAGAGTATGAAATATGCTATAATTTCCCTCAGATTATGTATAAATCAGTGACAACATCATGCTTAGAATGGAAGATTTAACTAAAATGCAAGCTAAAATGCTCAATCAAATTTCATTTTAGAGCTCCAATTATAAGATTATGAAATTATGAGAGTAGTGAGCTAAAATAAATTTAAAATCTCTAAGAATATGAGCAGCATAAGATTGCAAAAATGAAATTCTAAAATTAGGAGCCCATTGAGCTCAAAATTCATTCCTTTTATAGACAAATTTGAGGAATGAGAGGTTAGGATTGATTTGTGAAGAGAGGTGGAGATTGAATCTTTGGTGATCCATGTGAGGTGATCCAAGTGATTTAACTCTCATTGGCTAATGGACTGACTTCCCATTTTGCAAGTGAAGAGTTGTAATTAGGATTTTATTTAATTCCTTTTAATTAATTACCTTAGACATGTATTTGTTTCTTTTTTATTTAATTGATTTGATTTGATTTAATTGGCTAAAGCAATTAATGTAAATTAGCGATAAGATCACTCATGAGATTAAATTTGATTTAAATGAATTATGCCAATTAATTGAAGAATTATCTTGACATAATTAGGGATATGATCACACTTAGGGAAAATAGGGTCTCTAGTCAGAGAATACCAAATTAGGGTGGTTATATTTGCCCCTATTTGAATTGATGTGTGAGCAATGCATTGATTCAAAAAATGATTGAGGTTGACTTCAAAAAGTTTGAGAATTCCACACTTGATTGAACAAAATGTCTGATGAGATCAGTCTTGCCCTTGATTGAACTAAGACTGATAGTATTGACTTTGAACTTGATTGAACAAAGGTCAACAAAGATCTTGAATGATACCAATTCTGAACTTGATCGAATGAGAATTGATAATACCGATGTCGAACTTGATCAAACGAAGGTCACTACAAAGCTGCTAGGAGCTCTGCGGTATCAATTCTGAACTTGATCGAACGAAAATTGATAATACTGACTCCAAAATTGATCCAACAAAATTTAGTATGAAATTTTCAATAGATTAATAAATATATTGAAATATGTAGACATAGATATCCAACAGTCCCGACTTGATCGAGGGAAACTGTCATGCCCCTAGTCTTTTGATGATGAAGTCATTTAAATGCTTTTTGGCAATAATTTGTTTGATTAAAGTGTGATCATGGCCCCTCGGGAAGAAAATCAGAGGAAAAAGAATAAAATCCCTCTGTAGAATGATATATCACTTTAACTGATTGATTAAAATGAGAAAGAATCAATTTAGAAGAAATGAAGAAGCGAAGGTGTGTTAAGAGAAAACATAATTTTACCAAGTTAACTACGTTAAAATATGAATTCTGAGTTTGATAAAATGATGTAAGACCAAGATTTTGATGAATAATGTGCAATTTAGTGATAGAGAAACTAGAAAACTGATTGTGTAAAGCCTGTAAATCATTTTTGGAACATATACAGCAATTCTTCATTTTTGTGAAGCAGTCATAAAATCTATAGCATGTTGTAGAAAACATCATCTACACATTCAATTTCATTCCCGATTAATCAGAGAAGAACAAAATTGAATTTTTATAGTCTCAGAGGAGTTTTGGAGCTCTTAAATAGCTCAAAAAGGTCAATATATATCCCAAAATTTACTTTTTACCCATTCATTTTCACTTTTGTCTTTAGTAAATTCAGAGCTCTACAGAGAAGATGGTGATCCCCATGGAGAAGCATTGATTCAAGCTCGCCCATCAACATCAGCCCCCATCTGATTATGCACCGCCAGTGAGTACCTCAATACCTACCTTTTCATGTTTTCAGTTTCCATTTTTGTCCCTTTTTGCAAAATTTTTGTAGCTTTCAATTCTGCATCGCACCCCATATACAGGATCGCATCCAATTAATCCCATGTCACATCTTGTTTTCCCCCACTTCCTACATCGCATCCTCTAAATTTGGGATCACACCCTATTATGAATTCATGTGTCGCTTAGTGTAAATCTTGGCAACCTTTGAAGTTGATCGCATCCTGTGAAAACAAGATCGCACCCCATGGTCTGCATCGCATCCTGTCCAAATAGGATCACTTCCCAGATTCCCATCACATACGGGAAATATAGTATCGCATCCAATGTTTTAGATCACACCCTATAAAAAAGAGTTATTTCTAGTTTAAGAGTTATATTTTATCCAATTTTGATTGTTTTACACTGTGGGAAGACCAAAAAGACTTATATGATATCTTTTATGCATAGTTTCCTTAGATAGAATACTAATTTGAACCTATATTTGTGTTTTATGGATAGATTTATTTTGAGGTAGTGTCCTTTCGAGGACCTTATTCAGGATGAGTCCTTTCTTTGTCTTGAGTTTTGACAAATGCGGAGTTACAAATGTAGCCCATGTAGGATTAGCTTCACTTATAAATTTACCTGATATCAGGGTAAATCGGGGGTTGTTGATTGCACTTTCTGAGAGATGGCATTCATAGCATAACACCTTTCATCTCCTGACCAGTGAGATGATAGTCACACCTGAGGATGTGTGGTGCATTTTACATATTCTAGTGATGGGTTGGTAGGTATAGTTTGAGTCTCATTCTGCGATAGCCATTTTATCAGCTCGGAGGTACTTTGGAGACCAAACCATAATATGTCGCTATCTAACATGGGATTATATGTGCGATCATTATTATCATTTACCTGTATATCTAGCTAGATCAATTGGAGGCATCCTCATGCCTGATAAAGGATAGCATAGTTTTATGTGCAGCTGGGTGGAGACACTGGAGCAGATGGTTGTATCATCCTATAGATTTGGCTAGTGCAACTGCATATTAGCACACATATATCGAGAGCTCCATGAGATAGTCTATGAATACCTCATAGCATGACTGTAGGGATTATGTTTTTGTAGATCTGGGCCTAGGAGCATATCCCTATGATGTGGTTGATAGTAGACAGGCAACAAGTAGCTCAGCAGCCTTATGTTTATATATATTCTAGATTGATTCAGCAGCCCCATCTGGGCAAGGTAGAGTACTGGCATCAATTTTTTGATGATATGACTATTTTGATATGGTGACCCTATCAGGATTGTGAGGAGTGGGCCTCAGATAGGTGGCAGATGTCGTATTTCTTTAAGAGTAGGTATTTGATTGGGTAGACCCGATACATTATAGAGTGATTTCTGGTTACATGTGTTCTGAGATAGTATGGCCATGTACAGGGCCGATCATAGGATTTGATATCTTATGCCTAGATTTGTGATGAGGAGCCTCTTTGGGGGGCCAGATTGGTATATGAGACTGCTCAGTTGGAGATTAGTCAGATGGTCATAGTTGTGTGGAATTATCTTCCAGATGTTGTATATACAGGTTGCAGTGATGGTTATCTTGCACAAATGTTAGAGTATCCCTTTCCATGTTTCACAGCTCCTAAGGAGATAGCACCTCTCATAGAGGATCCTTTAGATTATCATCTAGCTGATGATAGACCTGTTAGAGGTAGAGGCAGATCCCAGAGAGATCGGAGAGGTGGGGGGAGAGATGGAGGGAGAGATGTAGGGAGAGATGGTAGGTTCCCTCCTCCGGACAGAGGTCACAGACTAGAGGATGGAGATGATAGAGATGATCGGGGTGGTGGTGTAGTGGGTGGTAGTAGAGAGGGCACTAGTAGAAGTGGTAGACAAACTTGCTTTAGTTTTGTGCCTCCACAAAAGATCCGGGTCCATCATTGACCAGAGAGCAGCAAAGATCCTCAGGACAGCTACCTAGTAGAGGAGGTGTACCTCCTAGACAAGATCCTCCTAGGGATATAGGTAGAGATTCTGGCAGGGATGGTGATGTATTGTCACAGTGTCAGAAGGAGCATGAGTAGCTCAGAGCTTGCATTACTACACTAGATACATTATTGGATGATAGAGACAGGAAGTTAGAGATGATGAGAGCCGAGAGAGATACCCAGGCCTGCATAGTGACTCATCAAGGCTAGAGAGCCACATACTATTTTGGTCTATATTATTTCGCAGTTCCAGAGGGACAGAGAGCTCCTTCATATTATTGGGTACCACAGCAGTCTGAGGGAGCGATGCCTCAACCAGCTCATCCTGCACCACCTCCTCCTCCTCCTCCAGATCAGGGAGAGGGTGGCAGTCAAACTTGATACTATTTTTGTGATATTTTGAGACATTTTGTATATTGATCCTCCTGAGATCATCCTTTGTATTGTAGACTTGTATACATGTATATTTGTTTCATTGTGATCTCATTGATACTCTGTTGTAGATAGTTCCACATTTTTTATTTGTTCCATCATTGATATATCTGAGATAGATGTTCCTGATTCTGACATGTTCATGGGTTCTCTTTCTTGAAAGATGTTTAGATTGATGCACATGTGATTATGTACGTGGTCTCTTGATGATTTTAGAATATATTCATGTGATGATATCATTTATGCTCAATTGATTTATTACCGATATATAAATGTGTTTCAAATGATTCTTGGTAAATATGCAAATGTATGATTTTCATATTTTCTTTATGCAGATATATGTATGGATGCACTTAGGATGTAAAATAAATGCAATGCTTGAATGCTTTGTTTTTTGTTTTTTCTCTTTCTCATTTATGAATGCAGAGTGTATGTCATGGATATGCAACGGCATTAATATCATTAATATAGATTATGTAGTTAACTTGGATTTCGGATGAACCGGGAAACCATTTTGAGCTCAAGTCCTTATGTTGTTCTTAAAATGAACCATATAATTTATAAATGTAGCTACATGCATACTCTTAGGACTGTCATTGATTTGTATATATTGTAGCATTTTTATCATCATTGGGCATTTTTTTAATAGACATCATTGGATAGTACAACTATCACTAATACCCACAAGGTATCATGAAAGTATGAATACTATGTGTATTGGATGCAATGTCGAAAATAAACCTAAGCATCAAGGCATAGAGGCCAGGATGACTAGTCAAATATCTCCTTTTTCTTTTAAGAATCAGCTTCTGTTCATGTGTAATGTAATATATGTGACCCGCAATGACCTTCATTATTCATATCCTTGGGTACATAATGTGTCATACACCTTACTAGAATCTGATTTAGAAACAGACAAAAAAATTGGTTCAACCTCACCGTAGTTTACACATAACGAGGATCAAGATATATGCAGCTATCCACTCATGTTGGAATCTCTTACCATAAACATCCAAGTTAGGTGAAATTTATAGGATCATTGAAACAATCCCCATACGCAGAAAACCAAGAAAAGATTATGCCCCCTGTCCTTGAGACTCTTTTTCTTTGAATAGATGTCATGGAGTAACTTGGAATACATAACAATCACCAATTGATAACCAATCAAATAAAATTTATAACTCCTTACATGCCCCTAGTTTGAACATCATTAGAACATAAAAGAGTCATAATCAAACCAAGATCATTCTATATGTTTAAGTAGTATTTAAAAATACCGTCGATTCATTTTTCAAGCACAATAGAGAATCATCAATCAGATTTTGGAATCAAGCAATATGTTTTTCATGTATGAGTATATGAGATTAATTTTGTCAGCAATTACAATCCAATGTAGTGTTTAGGAACACTGTTTGAGGAAAGTGTTGAGAAACACTAGTATGATGTATGTTACAGGTAAGTGGTGTTGAAGAAACACCCTTGTTTGTGATAGTGACGTTTTGATGCAAGTACTGAGAAATAGTATTTTGAGAGGCAAACCATCCTAGACAGGAACCTAGGACAACCTAGCAGACACTGACTGAACATGCTAGCGAAGATGCTCCCAGTGTAGAATGACTATTCCTAAGATGAAAAATGCAGACAAATCCAGGCAAGGATATCACATTTGTAAGGAATCAGATTCAACCAATACCACAAGTGTGATCGCGAAGGATTAGTATCATCAATGCATTGATAGATGGAGCACAGAGTACAAGTGATGCCTGTTTGCTAGGTTTTCACCACTCAAAAAAGCTGTTTATTTTTGCTACCAAGGTGTCTGTTTGCAAGGTTTTCACCAAGGCACTTTTCTCTTATTCAATTTTTTTTTTCTTTTGTTCTTTTTTTCTTTTTTTTGTTAGTATCAAGGTGCCTGTTTGCCAGGTTTTCACCAAGGATACCTTTTTTCAAGACTTTTTCCACTATTTTTGGATTTCTTCAGGATTAATTTTTGGATTTTTTTGATATTTTCAAACAACTATTTCCACTGCACAGGCTCTGTCAGCCAGATGTCAAGCATAGAACTACTTCATGTGTAGATTATTAATGGGGTTAGGAAGAACATCTCCCTTAGATGTAGCTAACTGATAGGATCCAGTCCCAAAGGTTGTAGTAATAACATAAGGCCCAAGCTAGTTGGGTTCAAATTTTCCTTTTTGTTCTCTATTTGGCTGGTTTTTAGGATTCTCTTTGAGAATGAGATCCACCACTTGAAATTGTCATGGTTTTACCTTCTTATTGTACCCTTTTGACATTCTTTTTTGGTACACTTTGAGATGATTAGACGCTTTTTTTCTATGTTCATCAAGTAGTTCTAGTGCATGAATCCTATCAATGTGGTATTGTTCATCTGTAATAAGACCTTGGAGAGATACTCACAAAGATGGAATTTCTACTTCAATGGGTAGCACTTATTCTGTGCCATAGACGAGAGAAAATGGTGTGGCTCTTGTTGGTGTTAGGATACTTGTTCTTTAGGACCATAATGCCAAATTTAGTTGCAAATACCAGTCTCTACCAGACTTACTCACAGTTCTATGTAAGATTTTTAGAATGTTCTTGTTTGAAGCCTCAGCTTGTCCATTACCTTGAGGATAATAGATTGAAGAACAATGTTGAGTGATATGAAACTATGTACAAAGGTCCTTGATGTCTTGGTTTTTTAACTGAACCCCATTGTCTATTACAATAGAAGAGGGTAACCCCATACCTACAAATGTGATGACATGTAACTGATTGAATGTTTGACAATGTTAAGTTGAAGATGATGCAAGACATTAAATCAGTTAATGGTTTGTATTGTCATTAATGTCAACTTGATATCATCTGTATGGTCATATACATAATTCCAAAGACTTCAGAGAATCAATGGAACAGAGGTTATGCTTTCAACAATGCATAAAAGTCAAGTATTCACCAAGTGACAAACTACACCGGCAGAGTGCACACCATCGGTAAATACAGAGATAAAGTCACAATGATGCCCGACGAAGTAGAATCATAGGATGCCCAATGAGCTAAAAATAGTGTTTCCTGGTGAGCAAGATCCAATGATGCTTGATGGATGGAGATCCCGAAGCTAACTGAAGTTGCACCAATGGAACTGGCAGTTGTCACCGACGACGAACTACAAAATTGACTGACAGAATCGAGAGATCAAAAAATGACAAAATATCTAGCTGGCAGAGCTAAAGGATAGACTTAACTGGTTGTTTTATTAGTTTTATTCAAACCACAGTTAAGAAATTGATTTGTACAGCTGGCAAGAAGATAACTACGAGATAAATCAAGAGTTAAAGCCATAAATCAATTTGGCTAGATTGTTTTTCATGCCAAGAATCAAGAATCAAGAATCAAGAATTAAGGAATATCATGTCTATATAAGAGACAAGCATAATTCATTTCAATAAGCAATCAGATACATGGGGCAGTGAACTAATAGAAGATGTTGAAAAGAAACTGATGAAGGATAAACTTCATGCAGTCTTGACCAATCCAGCTAAGGGAGAGCTAAAGAATTCTGCAGACAACGACGAACAGAAAAGCACAGCATCATAGAGAAAAAAGAGTTAAGTACAAAGGAATTGAATTGATACATTTATCAGAAAGATGTTGTAAGTAAATAGATCTGAAAATCTACAATTCAGTTGCATTAGAAATAGGTCATTTTGTTTCAGTTTAACCATTGAAGCATTAAGTCTCTTAACAGAGTAGGACTTAACAGTATTTTGTAATTGAGGTATATCCTAACAGATTACCAGAAGTTTGACTCATGATATTAGCATCGGTCTTATCTAAAGCCTATTGACAGTCTAAGAAGAAGGCTGATTCAAGGATGGTAGTAAGATTAGCATAAAGCCTATTGACAGTCAAGAGACTGATTCAAGGATGGTAGCGTAGATACCAGATACTTAGTGACAACCTATGTATAAAAATCCTCTAACAAGGTCACACTTAACAGTGTCTTTGTAACCTTTAACAGGGTTGGCTCCTAAAAGGGCTCACTTCAGAAGAGTGAAAATTTGGGGTACCGGTCCCAGTGGTTTTTCCCTTAACAGGGTTTCCACGTTAAAATCCTTGTGTTATGTGTGTATGGTTT
>MU227722.1:81454-103471 GCA_018584345.1 Thuja plicata | reverse complement strand
TATTACAGTATTTCATATAGCAATCAGAATGTGTGTTCTAATATTTGGATCAATTTGATTAAGTTTACTTGTATAAATATTTATGCATGATAACTAACCTGTCAGGAAGTAGGAGCATCTTGAGAGTGGTCAACAACATTTAAAAGAGGACGTTGAAGTTTGGCTGTGACGGGTAACCATCATGGCACTAGAAGACACGGCTACTACAAATAAGGAGCCACTGTTCCATAAATGCAATAATGTAGCACTGCTATATTCCCTCTACGCTCATCAACGTGTTGACTTGATCGCCCAAACTTCATTGCATATGTCGTGGGCTGTTACGTTACCCTTTTCTTCTCTGGCATGATTTCAGTCAGATCTTTTCTTTTCTATTTTAGAATAAAGTGTCGATCCTCTATTTACAGGGATTTGACTGTTAGTTTGTAAGTTAGGAAGTTTTTGGAATACATTGTTTGTTGCATCTTGCACAGCAAGTTCATTTCTAGTTTTATGTATCATTGTTATGTAAACAGTTCTTGAAATATAATGAAGTGACTTTTGGTTTATCTTCTGTGTTAATAGATTAGCAGAAGCCGACCAAGGGGGCCCACTTGGGAGGTGGATTAGAATAGGGTATAGTAGATTTACTTTCAGCATTCCTAGCATTTTAGATAGAAGATTACAGTTTCTTCCTGTAGCATTGTACTTTGTGAATGTTCTTGCAGCACCTGCAAAGATAGTTATAGTGAATGCTTTAGGTTGAAAGAATAGGCTTAAGTAGAGTTTACAATTTGTAGCATTCATTTCAGTAGGGAGTAAGTGTGTTTCCTTTCCTGTAGCTCTAGTATATATTCCTTTCATGCATTTTACCTTCTTGCAGCATAGGTAGAATGACTCTTTAAGGGACTTGGTGCACATATTGTGTCGTACCATTTCAAGTATACATCCCTGGGTTGTCAAACTATATGCACCTCATGGTGGGAGAAGTAATCCCTAGATTGAATAACTATTCCTAAGAGAGAATTTGGGCACGATTAATAAGCACCTATTGTGAGGTGGTTCATTTTTGGCACCGCTACCGGCGATGGTGTCAAGCTGAGAAACTTTCTGAGTCATCTTTTTCATTTCTAGCTAGCTTTTAAATAGTGGTTTGCAATCCTAAACTTCCTTCGCAAGTGTGAAGAATTCATTTGCATGCATCAAAGGGGAAGAAGAAGAGATGAATATGATAGATTTCTTATAGGAGAGTCTATGAATTTGAACGAAGCAGTTGAAGAAGTTGAGTTACCTTTTGTTGATGCAAGTCCTGAGTTTCCTGCAGCATCTTCCTCTAGAGCAGAGCCTTTTGATATAAGTGGTCTCCGGCCTTTTTCTTAAATCTTGTCCAACTTTCTTGATAATTCTGACTCAAATGCACCTATTGTTAACAATCCTATAGCTATTATTCCTTTCGAGCAGAAACTCTAGTTCCCAATACCTCCAGTAATGACACAACCTACTTTCCTATTTGCTCTTTCGAGCCTTATAAACAATGCTAATCTCAAAAATATACCCACTACCGCACTTTCAAAGTTTTATGGCCTGATAACCAAAGATCTTGACACCTTTTTGCTTGAGTTCAACATCCTCTATCATAGCTTTGACTATAACATCAATGCCCACAAACTCAAATTGTTTCTAGCAACACTAAAAGAGTCAGCTTTACGATGGTTCGTAGGATTAGGAGCAAATGCAGCAGGCACCTGGGATGAGATGCAAAATCTGTTTCTATAGAAATACAAAGAGTATTACAAGGGGAGTTACCCAAGGGGAGATGAAATTTTTAGAATTTCACAAAAGGAGGATGAAACTTTGGAGGATTATGTTTCATGTTTCTTATACACAATGCAGAACAATCCCCAACACGTGCTAGCTGAGGATTCACAGAAACTAGTCTTCTTAAGAGGAGTAAACGAAAGCTCTCTAGAAGCACTAGACCACATGGCTAGTGGGGATATATCCCAATATTCTTGGGATGACCTCAAGAAAATCTGTCTCAGCTACTATAGATCAACTGTGAAGAAAGGCAGAGGATATCGGTCCACAGTCACTAAAGGGATCAGTTCACGTGTTTCCAAGCTGGAGATATCTAACTTGCTTGCGGATTTCAAGAAAGACATCATTAATTATGTTTCTACACATCTTGACACCATGAATTCCAAGAAGAAGCATGGAGATGTTGAATCATAGTTAGCTGAGTACCGTCCTCATTGTCGTAAACAAAAGAAAGACTGTGGATGCAAGTTGGTGACGAACCTAGAGAATCAACATTTTCCTACCGAGTACATGAAGATAGAAGGAGAGGATGAGAAAGTGTTCTTTATTTCTCAACATCGACCATGGGATTCAAGACAAGGTATGCCTTATGACCCATTACAATTTTCAAATCCTTACAATAATCAATGGAAAAACCAAAGTTATCAGAATCCTTCTTAGTACTCTCAGCCTATCCGGAATAACCAGTGGCCTAACTAGCAAAATAACCATTGGGCTCAGCCTCAGAATCAATGGCAACCACCACAAGGAAATTGGTAGCAAAATAACCAATGGAGGGGGCCTCCATAGTGGCCTACTCAAAATCTTGTTTTTCCACAGTTACCACCTCCAGTGCCTCCTCCTGCAATAATGCCACCTCCTGCAGCCACTAGTCCTAATCTAAAGCCAACCCAATTACCTTCTCAGCCACATCCTAATCCCAATAATAATCAACAACAACAACCAATGTATACCATGGACACTCAACAGTACCCTGCCTACGTACTAGAGATAGTTGATATCAATTTGAGGTCTGGTACCACTCTACCTGCACCCAAACATCCTATTATCACAGAAGTTGCAAACACTCCTACAGCATCAACACCTCTTCCAGAGGCTACACTACAAAATACCACCCAATCAACTCATAAATCCAGCAAAACTGATGTTAAAACCTTAGTTGATCCTCCTTTTCCATAAAGGCTCACCATAGAAAAACCTATATCCCAAGAATAAATGACGTTTGATAGTCTTGAGTAGCTGAAAAACATGCACATCCAAATCCCTCCGTTCCAAGCTATCAAAGATGTTCCTATCTATGGAAAAGCTATTAAGGAAGCATGCCTTAAAAATCCTGGAAGGAAGAAGAAAGACCCTCAAATAGTTCATGTCATAGGGCAACTTGCGGATATCACATTGGGAAAGGTAGTTATACCTAAGTATTCATGTTGGGAAAGGTAGTTATACCTAAGTATTCAGACCCTGGAAGCCCAGTAGTTGATTTGATAATAAATGGACACTCAGTGAAAAATTCTTTAGTGTATTTGGGAGCAGCCATAAATGTAATGACCAAAGATACAATGCATAGAATAATTATAGAGGGCTTGTGAACAACTCCAATAGTATTACAACTTGCTGATAGTTCAACTATCACTCCAGATGGTCTTATAGAGGATATAGTAGTCATCTTGGACTCATGGGAATACCCTGCTGATTTTCTCATCTTATCACCTAAATTTAAATTTGTTGGCTATCCAGTCATCCTAGGGAGACATTGGTTAGCCACCACTGATGCCAAAATTAGTTGCAGATCAGGAAGTATGATGATTTCAAATGGTCAGGAAATAAAGAAGTTATCACTATATCCTCCTGCCCAACCCCAGCCAGACTTGGGAGATCCTATTTGGCTAGATTTAAGGGATGAGGAAGAAGAGCTCAACTTTGTTACCCAGCTCATGATGTTGCACAGATAATATTTTCTGAAAATGCAAGAGGAAGATGATGTAATATAGAGTATTCTTACCTATGAGTGTATAGTAGCAAAGGATGTTTCTGAAAGTTCTATTTTACATCTATGTACCTATGAGGACTGTGTCTTTCCAGCAAGTCCTGAGATAATTAGTCAATTACTGCCATGTGAAGTAGCTACAAGCCCAATACCTGAAATGTCAATGGTAGAGCTAACAACCATTGTGGAAATTTCCCTTGGTCACCATCTCCATGTAAACAACAAGTTGCCACCACCATAATTGGCATTGTTAACCAAAATCTTGCGTAAGCATGAGAAATCCTTTGCTTGGGATTACAGAGATATGCTAGGTCTGAACCCCAAAATCTACACCCATAGGATCTACATTAATGATGGCAGCCCACAACTTCGTCACCCTCAAAGAAGGATAAACCCAGCCTTGCGAGAAATAGTCAAAACTGAATTGCAAAAGTTACTAGATGTTGGTTTCATCTATCCAATCTCTGATAGCAAGCGGGTATCACCTTTGGTCATTGTACCTAAGAAGGGAGGAAAATGGTGAATATGTGTGGATTACAGGGAATTGAATAATGCCACCAAGAATGATCATTTTCTTTTACCATTTATTGTTCAAGTCCTAGACACTTTGGCTAGTAAGAAGTACTTCTCCTTTTTGGATGGATACAGCAGTTACAATCAGATCAGCATTGCTCCAGAAGATCAGGAGAAGACCACATTCACATGCCCCTAGGGCACATATGCTTATTTTGTATTACCATTTGGCTTATGCAATGCACCAGCTACTTTCCAGAGAGCTGTAATCAGCATTTTTGTTGACATATCACATGATTGTATGGAAATATACATGGACGACTTCACTACATTTGGTGTCACCTTTGAGGGAGCATAATCCTTTGGCCAATTTACTAAGTGATGGAAAATGTATTTATTTTTGAAATCTTTGAACAAATAAAGTCAAGTTGAATGATTCGGCAACCTGCAAACCACATGTTAGTAGTTGCTTTCCAACTTTTTGAGAAAAAAGTCTCTAACAGCAGCCTGTAAACAAATCTTAGATTTTTTAAAGCACAGAAATAGACAATGTTAAAAGGTTAGTGGTTAGACTTTTAAATTTTCAATTCAACCAACCAAATGCAACTTCCTTTCTTGAATGCGAGCCTAAAATTCATGTATGTGATTAATAGTTCTGGATGCCAGCCTTTGCACTAAAGGTGAGGAAAGATTTACAAGATGTAAGTATTCCCTAGATGCGATTTAGGATCCACCATATGTGATGTCAGAAATCCAGGATGCGATTGCCTTTCTTGAATGCGATGATCTTTCTTGCATGTGAGCTTTGGCAAATAAAGGCGACTCTGAACCTAAAAATTTAGAGAACACAAATCAGCCAAAAAGAAGTTAAAAATGAGGATAAATTCAAGGATTTGCCCCACAGTGGGCATCAGATATGTGTGTGTATTTTGTGGATCTATTAGCTACAACACAACACTTCAATGTCATTGCCTTAGTGAGATAAACATGAAATATCAAAGGAAAAGTACATATACATCACCAAAATTGACATATTGCTCTCTATCTAAGAAGAGTATGAAATATGCTATAATTGACCTCAAATTATGCATAAATCAGTGACAACATCATGCTTAGAATGGAAGATTTAACTAAAATGCAAGCTAAAATGCTCAATCAAAGTTCATTTTAGAGCTCGAATTGAAAGATTATGAAATTATGAGAGTAGTGAGATAAAATGCATTTAAAATCTCTAAGAATATGACCAACATGAGATTGCAAAAATGAAATTATAAATTAGGGGCCCATTGAGCTCAAAATTCATTCCTTTTATAGAATAATTTGAGGAATGAAAGGTTAGGATTGATTTGTGAAGAGAGATGGAGATTGAATCTTTGGTGATCCAAGTGATTTACCTCTCATTGGCTAATGGATTGACTTTCCATTCTGTAAGTGAGGAGTTGTATCTAGGTTTTTATTTAATTCCTTCTAATTAATTACCTTAGCCATCTATTTGTTTCTTTTTTATTTAATTGATTTGATTTGATTTGATTTAATTAGCTAAAGAAATTAATGTAAATTAGTGATAAGATCACTCAGGAGATTAAATTTGATTTAAATGAATTATGCCAATTAATTGAAGAATTGTCTTGACATAATTAGGGGTATGATCACACTTAGGGAAAATAGGGTCTCTGGTCAGAGCAGACCAAATTAGGGTGGTTACATTTCCATGTTTTCATACTTTAGAAATGGTGATTTATACCTAGTTATGTTGCTGGATTTTGCGTGTGTGCCCAAAAATTATATTTTATTAGATTTTAGGTAGTTTGGGAATGTTTTATAAATAGTTTTTCAATTTCATCGAATTCTGAGTAGTTTGTATTTTGGGTGTTTTTCACATCGCCTTATTTTGCGTGTCACCCAGTTCTTGGTTGTGGCCTCGTTGGCAAATTTTGAGCTATGTTTATGGTAGTCTTTGCTACACAGAGTTGGATTATGGAGTTGGAATTGATAGAGGACATTCCCGATATTCTCATACCTGATCTGAATGTGCACTATCAGCGTGTTTTGATAGTTTGGGCCCTTTGGCCGATTTTGTCTATTTCCTTATTTTCTCTTGTGGTTTCCACTTGGATGGACTCCCAGAGTGCGGGTTTTTATTTCACCTTGTTTCATTCCCTAAATCTAACCCCTTTTATTTCATTACATCTACTGGTTACATGGTGATGGTTGTGCTCACCCACGTGCACATGAGCATGCTTATGTTGGATCTTGCGAGATCCAGACTCTTGGATATAGGCCAGTTGAGCGATTGCTCATTGGGGGTTGGGTTGGGAATTTGATTTCCTTTTGGAATTCATTGTATGGTGAGAAAGGGTATGTATGGGTAGATGCCTGGATTGGCTTCTCATGGTTATCCTAGCCTGGAATTGGCTGACAAGGTAACATGTAGAAGTTTAATAAAGTGATAACCAAACAAACACATGGGTAATAAAACTTAATAAAAGATAAGAGTTCACCTATATGGTATGTGGCCTCCTGAGGGAGTAGATTTACCATACCATATGCCACTTGGGAGTACCAAGGGTGAGGGTGCAGTGTTTGATGACAACTAGTCTTGTGCGTGAGCTAGTACAATGACACAATATGAGGCCTCCCAAGGGAGTTGAGTTACTGTACCACATACCGCTTGGGTTAGTATGAGCCAAGAAATGACACTCAACTAGAGTCCCTACATAGTATCCTTAGCGTGTTCTGAGTAGTGACCTGAAATACTGTATTGCAATCATGTTCATTTGTGTACCTTGAGTCTTGCATTGATTGGCGTGTGTGTAGCCTCTTTCTTAGGTGTGTTTTATGTGATTATGGTCGGGTCATTATCTCCATTGAGCATGGTGGGGTGGACCTATGGGTACCACATGGTTGGGTGGCGTTTCTCACCTATACTACTATTACGGATCTACATATAGAGACAATCTTCTTCCAGTTGCAAAATTGGAGCATGTTGCTCACTTATTATTCATGTTACTTTTAGTAATTTATGTAGTTATCTTGTATTCATGTTTATGTAATGGTTGTAGATGATCTAGATTTGTATTCCTTCTATTATGATGTGTTTATGATTTTGGTGTAGTTGAGTGTCCATAGCCTTGATACATGTCTATCCAGTACTCTCTAGTGTGGAGCTATCTTGTATTTCATGTTGGACCTTGGTTTCGTCAATTCTAACGAGTCTTGAGCCTGTGGGGACCGTTCGTTGCAAGTTTTGGCAACAACTATCACCTTCTTTTGAATTTCACTCAATTCAAGTGTATGGAAACAACAATTTGGATGTCCTAAGATGGGTTTAGGTTCTTTATGTCGTAGATCTCTTCAATACCTTTCCGACGCATATTGAATGGAGTCAATCAGACTCTGGATGCAAAATTTATGGCTTCTAGAACATAGTCTAGACAAATTCTAGTGCATTGTCATATGGGAATGGGTATATTGTCATTTCAAACCTAGTATTTTTTCATTTTGGAAGTGCTTTATCATACGATAAAAGTTCTTTTTCGTACAAGAATCTATTTTCTTTCTTCCCTGTTTTTTTGTTTCACAAACAAAGGGCATTTCCATCCTCAACCGGAGGATGTGAGATAGTTTTCTGGATAGCCTTTTTGATGTTATACCTTCCCAAACTAGAATAGTTCGAGTATCAGATGGTTTTTGTGTAAGTGAATGTAATCCATGGATGTCCTTGCAATTTAATTTGGTAAATGAACTTGTATGATTTAACCATGGTAGGAATTGTACTTTGGGCTTAAAAAGAATCATTGTGGAATAACGTAGTAATTGGATGAACCTTGTATGTTAATCATGTAGTCAGTAATTTATGTTGGTGTTGGTTCATGCTTGGGAGTCCTTGGTGTTGTGTTAGACTTCTGCTTTGTGCTATGATATGTTTTATGTATTTACTTTAAAATATATATATTGTTACCTTAGTATTGGTTTTATCCTTGTTTCCAAGGATTCTCGGGCGGGGCATTACACTCCATCTATCAGTACCTATTGGACACAATGTTTACGGATCATGACTTTGATGTGCAAGGGGAGATTATGTGGGTGACTCAAAGAATTATCATCTTCTTCCAAAAATGATAGGTAATGAGGTGAAGTCAGGTGACCCACCATGGTTTAAAACCAATCTAGATCCAAGTCCTTGAGGATATTGGCAGTTGATAGGGATTTGTCCAAAAACTCTCTGTGAGCTAGAGATATTTTGAGTAACTCAAGGATAGAAATCTGAGCGGTCATTCTCTAAAGTTGCTCAATAATGTTGTAGTCAGTAGCATGGGACAAAGTCAGTTATTTGGACTATTTCACCTTATAGGTACTCACATCTGGTTGTTTTCTAGTTTGCATCCATTGTTTGGATGTTGTTGGCTAGTTGGAAGATATGGGGGGTTGGAAGATCCTTCTCCTCTTAGGGTGACCTTTGCTTGTGTGCAGGTCACAACATTGGCCGGTCGAGACTCTTTCTCACTCTTCTTGACAATGATAATGTTATAGTACTTAGAAGAGACTGGCTCAAGCATGTGAATTATATTTTTATTCTTGGTTTTGTAGGTACGATTGATCCAAGCACCTTTCTTAGAGCTCTCTTCCTTCTCATACTTAGGTAAGAGATCTTTGAATGCCTTGTGGTCAGCATTCATGGCATGATCACCAACTGCAATTGTCTTTTTGTTGATGAGATCTTGGATCTCATGTTTGAGTCTCATGTATTTTTTAGTTGTGTAACCCTTATTTCTATGAAACTCACAGTAATCATTATCACTCCACCATTTTGGTTTTATCTCTGGTTCATATGGTCGGGAGTTATCTGGAAACGTGATTAGTTTTTTAGCTAGTAGATTCTTAAGTTTTGATTCATAAAATTCACCCAAAGGAGCGAAGGTTCACCTATGCTTGACCCAAGTTTTTTCCTTCATAAGATAACAGGTTCCCTTGGAAGGAGCTTTTGTGGTGTTTTCAATAGCTTTGAGGGCCTCGGAGCTACTCGTTAAGTTGAAGACTATTGGTTTCGATTGAGGAGCAATGTGATCAACTACTCCGTCACTTACCACATGCTTGCTTTTGTTCCAGTATTTTCTCTTATCTTTGGAACTAGAACTATACTTGGTTTCTTTTGAAAGGATAATCTCACCCCTTTTGACAAGCATTTTTTCTATCTTCATTGCACTCTTCACAAGTTGATCAAAAGTTGAGAGGTCTTGCATATGAATCAGATAGTTGTATTCATTTTGTAACGCATTGGTCGTGGATATCTAGAAAAGAATCTCTCCATCACTGAAGAAAATTCAAGAAAGGTTCTCTCATTTTTTGATGAGTGTTGCACAGCTCAATCATTGATACGGGATGTTGTATATTATATGAGTACTGTTGTAGAAATTGGTTTATCAACTCATCAAACATTTTGATTCCAGCAGAAAAATTTGAAAACCACTCTATGGCCTAGCCACCTAAACTCTAGGGAAAGAGAGGCATGAGATACATTTGTTCATGCATAAACCCTATGCAAAGAGAGAAGAATTCCCAGATGTGATCTTGAGGATCGAATCGACCGCCATACTTGTTAAAACTAGGAATTTCCACTCCACGGGGGAATGGAGGTAAGTACAAATATTTTTCAAAAGGAAATGGACAAATGTTGTCCATAGAGTATTTTGTGGTTGATCTCTCTCTTTCCTTTTTCATTAATTGCATCTCAGTTTGCAAGGCTTGCAGTTGTTTGGTCACAATTGTCAGAGGGGTCTCTTCCTCCCTATCAATGACATCTCCATCCCTATAGTGAAGGGGGAATTTGGGCTCCTTGTTGAGATAATTCAAGAAAGTGTTGTTCCTTGTCCTAATTCATGATAGCCTTCATTACCTTGAGTAATTCTCTATCCTATAGACATCTAGTAACCTGAACCTCATCTTCTTCAGAATCAGTCAAAGAGTGTTGACTATTAGTGTCTCAAGCACTAGCATTGTGGTTACTATGTCTAGACCGATCTCTCCCTCATCTTTCTCTAGCCATGTCTAGGACTGGTGATCTATTGCGGGGGGAGGGGGACTTGTATTTGGTCCTTAATTATTCCTCAAAAATTGATTTTTCCTTAAACAAAAAATACTGTCTTTCTTCTTCGGAGAAGGGCTTAAGAGAATTTCTAGTTTGCACAAGCATGAATTGATTGATTTGACTAAAAAGTGCTGAAATAATACTGACATATCAACTAATTCCAAGATCCAAAGTAGTGACAAAATGATAAGGTTAAACTGCGAAGGAGAAGCAAAGACTCTGATCTTGAGTCAAGGTTAACGAACCCACACTCACAACTCTGGATAAGGATAGCACAGACAAAAGATAATATAAAAATGATAAACTGATCTATGGATAAGTACAATGACTCAGGGAATCATGATAGCAAGTGTTAGACTAACAACGGATTACAAATGAGGACAAAACTAGACAAAGCTCATTGTTTTTTATCAAAGATCTGAAACACAGTACATAACCTAGACAAATATCTAGAGTGTGATGAAAATCAAGTCAAATTCTGAGATTTGGACAAATTTCTCAAAACCAGTATGAGAAAGTATAGACCTGTATGAGCATTCCCACTAGGTAGTACGACAACCTAGGTTACTCGTATGAAATTGCATACGAAAAATTAGACATTGTCAATCTTTGCAAGAAATACACATGGTCATATGAGAACTCTCACCGTGTGATACGATTACTCTCATCGACCAGTATGAGTAAAGGGAGACAGGATCCTAATGCGTATGAGTCAAGATGAAGGTCTATATGAGTTTTCTGATTTTTCTATTTGATTTTTAGTTTTTTAGTTTTTCAATGTTGAAGTTTCAATTTGCAAACATGTCAAACATAGTATGAAGTAAGATAAAAGGCACAGCAAGAAAAATATTACACCTATTTGGTTGGACAAGACAATACTTGTTTGAATCCTCTTACAATAGAATACCCATTTATTTCAGACAGATAGAAGCTTGGCAGCAGGGTGTGTGCACCAAGTTGTGGACCAAAAAAGTGGACACACCTTTAAAAAAAATTCAAATTTTCAATAACCCGATCGGGTTATTGAAATTTTGAAATCGTTCTAGGCTTGGTAAACCAAGCCTAGAATATATTATAAACAATTGTGTGTGCCTCAAAACCAAATCGGGTTATGAGGAATTTCTCATAACCCGATCGGGTTATGAGACTCATCGAGTTTCTAATAACCCAATCGGGTTATGAGAAATATATCAAAAATAGAACTGCCCACGGCTTAGGCCATTTTTTAACGCCTAAACCGCAGAGCAGAAGTGTGGAGGAGGGTAAACAGTAGCAAAACCCGATCATGCTTTGAAAAAAACATGATTTGATCAATATTCTCAACCAATGGCGCCCCGTAACAAAGGTAAGTTTGTTTGTTTTTGTTGTTTTTTGTTGTTTTTGTTATTTTTTTGCAATTGTAATCAAATTAGGTTATTTTATTGATTTTTTGTTTTCTTTTATCAATTTCATTCTAGATTCATCAAACAACCCAAAAAGATGAAAATGAAATGAAAGACCACCCCTCGTAGAAGCACCATCATCGCCACCTATAAACCCTCAACAACCGTCGCCACCCATAAACCCTCAACCACAATCTCCACCCATAAACCCTCCTCAAAATTCTCCTCCTCCACAACCATCGCCACCCATACACCCTCCACATGTGTCATTAGGTCATTTAGATGCATCACAAGAAGACCTTGTGCAATGCCTTAACCAAAATAGTGCACAAATTAATATATTGGTCAATAGGTTGAAGGCTTCCGGTCTTCAGCATCACTCTACCCTTGCCACCACATTAGAAAAAATGTCCAATAGTGCAAATGAGGTATCTCAAGAGGTGACAAAATGGGGTTCATGGAGGGATAGGTGTCGTACATTTTATGCTGATGGTTTATCCTATGAGGATGTGAAAAGAAAAGGCATAGAAAAACGTGACATATGTGCCCTTTTCACCGATCCTAATACTAGGAATTCCCTAGAAGTTATTACAAAATTATTTCCTATACATTGGTGTGTTCATAAGGGGATGAAATCAGCTTTTTGGAATAGGTGGTACATGGTATTTGACCAACCACCTTGTAATAATAATGAGGTTCCTTTATATTTTTTGAGGAAGCTATACTGTGAGTTTATCATTGGCGAGAAGTCAAATTACTTTAACTTTTGTGAGTTCCAAGGTAGAGGGAGAGGCTCTGCGCATGATAGACCTGGGGCACATAGGATTACCCAACCACAAGAGAGGAGGTGTACTGCGAGAAAACCCCTCATTCATGTTGTGATCCCAGTAGTGGTGAAGGATTCTATGGATATACAAACTCTTCATGTAGCTGCATCATTGACTAATGTCATTATCTAGCATGGCACTCAGTTAGTTGGAGAGGATGGATTAGTGCCACCCCCATCTTCATCAGATGCGCCATTAGGATCATCCCATCCTGCACCAGCTCCGTCGCCATTAGATGCACCATTAGGATCATCTCATCCCGTGCAAGATCCATTATCATCATATACATTTCCAGGGTCAGCCCAGCCCATTGAGCATATCTACATCAGTTGTAATGGTATATGTGATGGGGTAGATAGCCAGGCGAGTGTGGATGGTTTGACATCCCATTCATGTGTACATTGTGGCAAAAGATGTCAGGCATCCACTACTGAGGATGTGGCCCTCACAGATGATCTGTTGTCGATGGTGTATTGTTCAGAGCCGACATAGGTTTGTTTAAATTTGTGTTTTGACATGTTATTTCAATTAATTACCTAAATCTGTTAAAAGTAAATAAAAATTTATGTATAGAAGAATCTAAATTGATACATGAATAATATGCATTATAGGCTACAGCTGGTTGTACAAGCACACCAAGGAGTGCTCATTATAGTACACGTAGATGGGTAGCTCAAACACCTGAGGTAATGTTTTATAAATATTCATAAAATAGAATACTACGTTATTTTGAAAATATCATATCTTAATAATTTGTATGGTGGTAACTTAGTGTATGTTTGTTTTCTATTGCTTTATGGTCAAAGAATTTTTTCTGATGTAATTCAACTCAAGGAATTCACTTCCTTCTCTAGCCATCATGACTCAAATTGATTTGAACTCCCGCCCTCTATCCTTGGACTCAATTCAACCAATGTTGAACTCATACATAGACTCATACCCCAACCAATCACTTATTGGCTTTTGAATCAACCTTGAACATCATTCAGAACATCCAACCATCGTTCTTTTACTCTTATTTCTTGTTCAAAATCATGAATACAATCTTTGATTGTTCATTGATTTTGATTATCCTTAATCCTTCAATACACCTCCATGGCCTTCTAAAGACTCCCAACATATATGATGCAGAGGTGGTGGTTGGTGACCTCATTGATCATGTCTGACAACAATCCATCTCCTATATGAAGAAGTTTGAGCTTTGTGGACATGTCATCAGAAAGGTCTTTCATGCAACTTCCTATGACCCCTTTCGACACGTTGGAAGGTCTATGTGCATTTTCTGATTCCTACTTCTTGAATTGTTACCAATTTGTGCCTCCTAAATATTATGAATATTACCATACATGTCTTTTATAAGAACTTCACGGGGTGAAGGAAGATAACAAAATACTTATGATAGAGGGTGAGAAACAATTTGGAATTACTGAAAATCTACAAGAAGAGATGAGATTATTTGCGAGACGATGGGGAAAATAAACTTGGTCAAATTATCCAAGCCCTAAGAAAAAAAAATTCAGCATTGCGTGTAGAGAACGAGAACCAATTGGTAACAATTCAAAGAATGCAAAAAGAGATTGAAATCTTGCGTGCACAGGAAGTGAAACAAAGTGAGAATGCAGAAGAGGAGATTGGGTTACTTTGGAGAGAGAGAGAGAGAGAGAGAGAGAGAGAGAGAGAGAGAGACCTATGTACTAGGAGGGTATTAAATTGTAATAACTATGTATGAAAGGTTGGAAGATTGCAAAAAAAATCATGGATGGCCATTGAAAGAAGCAAAGGAAACCAATCGTCCATTTAAAAAAATTCATGGGTGACCATTGAAATAAGCTATTTTGCTGGAGGGAGGAGCAAAAAAATTTTGCTAATTTGCAATTGCTTGAAGCGAAGGGAGAAACTCTACTTCCAGATATATTTCAGGTTGCTCATCTATATAGTTTGGTGAAGAAGGGTGTGCATTTTCTAATTTCTACTGCTCAAATTGTTACAAATTTGTACCTCCTAAATAATGTGAAGATTACCATACATGTCTTTTATACGAACTTCATGGGGTGAAGGAAGAAAACAAAATACTTACGTCAGAGGGTGAGAAACAAATTGGAATTACTAAAAAATCTGCAAGAAGAGATGAGATTATTGTGAGAAGATGGGGAAAATCAACTTCATCAAATTATCCAAGCCCTAAGAAAACAAATTTAATCATTGCATGTAGAGAATGAGAACCAATTGGGAAAAATTCAAAGAATGCAAAAGAGATTGAAATATTGCGTGCAGAGGAAGCGAAACAAAGTGAGAGTGCAGAAGACGAGATTGGGTTACTTTGCAAAATCTCAGGCGAAGCATTGGCTAATCCAGATGTCACGCTATGTGCTTCTGATGGTTCAACATTTCAAGTGCTCTCTCTCTCTCTCTCTCTCTCTCTCTCTCTCTCTCTCTGGTTATGGAGAATAAAATGAATAGTTTTTACATCTTGAAAACCCGATCGGGTTTTGAAGTAAATTTTTCTTTTCAGAACCCAATTAGGTTTTGAAGTACTTTTTTCTTTACAGAACCCGATCGGGTTAAGGCTCGGGAAGAGGCTTGAAAAATGACCCAAAGGCTTGGAGGCTCATTTTCCCTCCTTTTTGTTCTTTTAGATGTTTTTTTATCTCGTAAGATGATTTCTCAACTTTATCTTCATTAGGTTTACAATTTGTCAACTGGGTAGCTTTATAATTTTCACCATAATCTCATACGTCTTCTTAGCTTTCTAACCATATAATTTTTTCTATTTTTGGACAACATTAGCATAGTAAACTTTAATTTTCTTTACCAGTGTCTTGATTGTAATCACAGACATATGTCTACCATTTTTTTAATAACTTTTGAAATACTTAATCAAATTACAAATAAATTACATATTATTGTTCTACACTTGATTCTATACACTTTTTAAAAAAAATTATTTTTTATTATTTTGATGCAAGTTATGCCCAGTGCACGAACATGTACCAAATTTTTAGGATGTGACCACCTCAAAAAATCACAGAAAACAAAATACTCATCTGAAAATTACAAAAAAATACACAACTTCTAGATCTCACTCTTACCTATCATCCTACTAAAGGGATTTAAAAAATATTGAATATAACTTGTATAGTCGAAAAATGGAAGCACTTCCATGGTAGACTGGTTTAGCCTTTCGAGTAAGTGGTTTGGGGTCATGTCAAGCACCTTGAATGGGTTCCTGATCTAGACCTGGCTTTCCTCCTATTCTGCCCCTACTTCCACTTCTTTCCAACCTAATTTTTTCATCTTGGACTACAGATCTGAGATCTTTGACCTCAGGGTCAGGGTCGACCTTTTGTGTCTATGTCAACTTCAACCCTAACCTAGTTCAAGGTCAACCTCAACCTTGACCTAGGTCAAGGTCGACCTCGACCTTGACCCAGGAATCAAATCTCAAGGTCCCACAGTTTTTGGATGTCGGTCTTTGCAAAAGTTGATTCCCGCTTCTGAGTCAGCTATTTCGGGTTTCAAAGTAATGATTCCTAAATTATATTTAACATAGGTCCTCTCCTAAGGGTAAAGGATTTAATGGTAATTTAATTCTCCTATGTCGGCCTCCTTAGAAGATTGTGCCCTAATTTCATATAAAAGGAAGCCTTTCCCTCTCATTTTCTCTAAGCATGATTAACCATCAACTAGGTGATACTAAGCATCCTTGAGCAATTGAAAAGCATTATCAAGTGAAGTTCAAGATATTATTCAAGCAAGATTTGAAGCAAGGATTCATCCATCATCAAGCATCCATTTATCAAAGAGATCCATGGGAGGCTATTGAAGGATTCAAGCTACATAGTGCCCTTTTTGGTGATCTATCCATCCACTTTCTTCCAAGCCTCTTCATAATCAAGAACCCATTCAAGATTTGGCATTAGAGATCAAAAAGAAATGGATTGAAGACATCCTACATTTTAATTCTAGATCTATTGGTGCATACATACTTGTGGATTCAAGGATTCGAATCCTCCACAAGGACTTTTACAAGCAAGGTGAATTTATGCATTTACTTTGTTTACTTCTCCAATTTCAATTATATATATTTGAGGTTAATTTCAAAACTGGGGTTTGACAAGGGAAAACCCCTCCCCCCTCCTCCCCTAACAAAAAAATCTCTTTTTCTTGCAGGTGCAGGTTCGAGACTGCGGATTTGGACTCAAATCTAGATACCCTTTTTGGCTTTCTTTCAGGCTCCGCGAACAGATTTTTTGTTGACGCTGTGCAGGTCAGGGTCAATATTATTGGGTCAGGGGTGACATTTGTGGGTCAAGGTTGACCTTTTTCATAAGATGGTGTCAGATCAGAAAAATATTTATGGGTTTTGTTTGTCTCTGTGTTTCGGTTCTGAGTCATACTTCAAATTTTCCAGAAATAGTCTACAGACCACAGAAAATAGCATTCTTTGATCTGCAATATTTCAAGGTTAGTGTATTTCTCCTATCCATTTCAATTCAAATCCTTAATCATTCTAAATCTATCACACATTTCTTTCCATAAAACAGGAATTTAAGGCTTTCCTCTTTGCTCTCATTTCCAAATGATTGATTCATTTGTGCATTGATCCTTTTTGGGTTGATAAATTTGGATCTTTCCTTTGTGCATCTTGGGATGGAAGAGGAATATCTTATCTTTCCCCCACTTATTTCAAATGTTACATTTCTTATATCACACATTGTTATATGTTACATTTTGGTGAACCCGCGATAGACAACGCTTTCTTTTTGGTGTTAGATTTGCATCTTATGTTAGATCTTACAAGCATTTAAAAGTAGATTTATTTTATGCACTTGCATTTATATATCAAAAATTAAAAATCACAAATTGCTTTAAAAATACAAAAACATTTATATTTTTCATGATTATGGATTTCATTTGAATGCATTGGGATATATTTAGATCTATTTTCTATGCATTTCTTTATTTGTTATCATGTTGCACATGTTAGTAATAACTGAGAGGGGGGGTGAATCAGTGGCCTCAAAAATTTATCCTTTAATCTTTAACCATCAATCAATACACCTCAGATTATTAAGTCCCTACAAGATGCATGCCATGAAATACTTATAATATTTGACTGTCTGTTGGTTTACCTTGTCTATCCTTATTCTCCTTGATAATCGATAAGCAGTAAAACTATTTACCGATACTTAGTAAATATGCAGAGTATACAAATCAATCTAGAAATGCATATGTGAAATGTAAAACAGGTAAAGTAATAAACCATACACGCATAACACATGGATTTTACCGTGGAAACCCTGTTAAGGGAAAAAACCACTGGGACCGGTACCCAAAATTTTCACTCTTCTGAAGTGAGCCCTGTTAGGAGCCAACCCTGTTAAAGGTTACAAACACACTGTTAGGTGCGACCTTTTTAGAGGATTTTGTACATAGAGGTTGTCACTTAGTATCTGGCATCTATTTTTCTACCATCCTTGAATCGGCCTCCTTCTTAGATTGTCAATAGGCTTTAGGCAAATCTTGCTACCATCCTTGAATCAACCTTCTTCTTAGGCTATCAATAGGCTTTATGCAATTTCAATGCTACTTTCATGAATCAACCTTTTTGGCAATCTATTAGGATATACCTCAATTATAGAAGACGGTTAAGTCCTGCTCTGTTAGGAGACTTGATGCTTCAATGGTTAAACTGAAACATTATGACATGTTTCTAATGCAACTTGAATTGCAGATTTTCATATCTATTTAAGTACAATACCTCTCTGATCAATGTATCAATTCAATTCTTTGTGCTCCACACTTTCTGATTTGTGATGTTGTGCTTCACTATTCGTCGGTGTCTGCAGAATTTTTTAGCTCTCCTTCAGCTTGATTGATCAGGACTATATGAAGTTATCCTTCACCAATTTCTCTTCAGCATCCTCTTTCTATTCACTCCCCTTCAGTGTATGTGATTGCTTGTGATTGTGGAAATGAATTATGCTTCTCTTATATAGACATGATGTTCCTTAATTCTTGATTCTTGATTCTTGGCGTAAAAAACAATCCAGCCAATCTGATTTACAGCTTTAACTCCTGACTTATCTCATAGTTATCTTCTTGCCAACTGTACAAATCTTCTTTAAATCAATTACTTAACTCTGGTCGAATAAAACAAATAAAACAACCAGTTGAGTCTATCCTTAAGCTCTACCAGCTAGATATTTTCTCATTTTCTAAACTCTCTATTCTGTCGGTCAAATCTATAGTTAGTCGTCGGTGACAACTGCCAGTTCCGTCGGTGTAACTTCAGTTAGCTTCGGGATCTCCGTCCGTCGGGTATCATAGCATTTTTCTCATCGGGTATCACTATGATTTTGCTTCATCAGGAAACACTATCTTTTGCTCATCGGGCATCACTGTGACTTTTGTTCTTTTCCTTTACCAATGGTGTGCACTCCATCAGTGTTGTCTGTCACTTAGTGAATACTTGACTTTTATGCATTTTTGAAAGCATAATCTTTGTTTTATTGATTCTCTAAAGTCTTTGGCATTATGTACATGACTGTATAGATGATATCAAGTTGACATCAATGAAAATATAAACCATTAACTGATTTAATGTCTTGCATCATCTTCAACTTAACTTTATCAAACATTCAATCAGTTACATGTCATCAATCTCTCCCTTTGGCATTGATGGCAACATACTATATTATCATACTATACTATTTCTAATACAATATGAAATACAATAGTTGAGATTCATCAAATTACCAAATAGTTTGTTTTGATAACTAATAAAAATGTCTGACCGCCGGTAAGCTCCGTGTTAGCTTAGATTTGATTCTTGCAGCTTTCTGTGTTTCTTCTTCTGATGTGTTGTGTTATCTTCTTCTGTCAATTTCTCTCTTTTGACTATTCTTCTTCTTTGATGTCTCTATCTTTTGTCAGCAACTCTCCCTTTGTATATGATTCCTTTATACAAATTCTCTCCCTATGGATATGATCTCTCCCTGTTTGGAGTAATATGATAATGAATAGTTTATAATGATAATATGGATACATTCTCTCCCTTTGACAATAATGCCAAAAAAATATTTTACAAATATCTAACATTCATGTCAAATAATTATTTTCTTCTATCCATAATATATTCCTTGAATTTCCCTTATCCATCAGCAATACAAAAATATGCTCTGGTGCTTGGTTCTGATATATACCTTTCTGTATATAGATGTAGCTTTGAAGTTCATCTTTTTGCTTGCATCAACATGAATGATATTCTAAAAATATATAGGCTGATGCAGCCTTCATTCCTTTACTGACTGGTAGACAAGGGTTTGACCCCTAGTCTCTTTCTCAAGTACTCAAATGTATCCTTGGGTAGTGGCTTGGTGAAGATATCAGCCAATTATTTGTTTGATTGCACATATTCAAGTATCGCCTCTTTTTCTTGAACTTGTTCTCTTAAATAATAATACTTGATTGCAATGTGTTTAGTCTTTGCATGCATGACTGGATTCTTGGAAATAGTTATTGCATTAGTGTTATCACAATAGATAATCACTGGTTCTGAGATCTTCATATGCATACCTTCCAGCAACTGTTTGATCCATGCAATATTTGAGCAGTTTGTAGCAGCAACAACATATTCTGCTTCTGCAGTAGACTGAGAGATGCATCCTTGCTTTTTGCTAATCCATGTGACAAGTCTGTCACCCATAAAGAATGCTCCTCCAGTTGTGCACTTCTGGTCATCAAGATTTTTAGCCCAATTAGCGTCGGAAAAAATTTTTAGTTCAAATTTGCCTTCTCTTCTATACCATAAGCCAAATTCCTCAGTATTCTTCAGATATCTTAAGATTCTTTTCACAACAGTCATATGTGATTCCCTGGGGTTAGCAGAAAATCTACCAATAATTCCTACTGCATGTGCAATATCTGGTCTAGTGTGTACAACATACATGAGTTTTCCTATCATTGATCTGTACAAAGTATGATTTACCTCTGTTTTCTTGTCTTCCTTTGTTAATTTGCATCTAGTAGCCATCGGTGTTCCAACATGTTTGGAATCTTCCATCTTGAATATTTTTAGGACCTCTTTGATGTATTTGGACTGTGTAATGAAAATACCTTCACTTTGTTGAATGATCTATAGACCAAGAAAGAACTCGATCTCTCCAAACATAGACATCTCAAACTCTTTTCTCATCTCATTAGCAAATGATTTGCATAGCATATCATTGCCTCCAAATATGATTTCATCAACAAATATTTCAGCAATCAAAGTGTTAGCATCAATATCTTCTTTCAAATAAAGATTACTATTTTCACTAGTCCTTATGAATCCAATACTTATTAGATAGGAATGAAGTCATTCATACCAGGCTCTGGGAGCTTGGTTTAATCCATACAAGGCTTTGTGAAGTCTACATACCATGTTTCTCTTGTCTGGATCTACAAACCCTTCTGGTTTTTCAATGTATACCTCTTCTACAAGTATTCCATTTAGGAATGTTGATTTTACATCCATTTGATATACTTTGAATCTTTTATATGCAGCATAAGCAAGTAGTATTCTTACTCCTTCTAGCCTAACAATGGGTGCAAAGGTTTCTCCATAGTCTATACCTTCCTCTTGTGCATACCCCTTGTATACTAGTCTTACTTTGTTCCTTGTGACTTATCCATTCTCGTTTAGCTTATTCCTAAATATCCATTTAGTACCAATGACATTCTTGTCATCTGGTCTTGGTACAAGTGACCATGTTTTGTTTTTCTCAATCTGTTCAATTTCATCATTCATAGCACTTATATATTCTTCATTATCTAGTGCAGCATTGACATATTTTGGCTCAAACTCACAAATTAAGCAATTTGAGTTTAAAGACTTACTTCTTGTTCTTGTACCAGCTTGCTTATCTCCTATGATCTAGTCCTTTGGATGGTTCCTTCTTACATATCTTGCAAGTACATGTACAACTCTTTGTGTATCATCTTGATCTTCATTACCTTGCACATTATTTTGATCATTATCCTAACCATCGGTAACAACATTATGACCGTCGGTTGCAACATTCTATTGTTCTAGAATTAAGAAATGTTGCTCAGGTAGATATATGGGTTCTTCACAATATACAAACTTGTTGTAGTTTTCTAGTTCTTTTGTGCTTTCCAGCTTATTCTTTTCTGCAAATTCATCAATCTTCACATTTGAACTTTCAACTATTTTGTTAGAAGCCTTGATTACACATTTAAAAGCTTTGCTCTTGGTAGAATACCCCAGAAAAATGCCTTCATCACTTTTGGCGTCAAGATTTCCATTTCTATCATCCTTTAAGACATAAAATTGACTACCAAATATTTTGAAGTAACTTACATTGGGTGTTTTACCATACCATAGCTCATAAGGTGTCTTCTTTGTGTCCTTCTTCAATT
>MU227722.1:55111-79585 GCA_018584345.1 Thuja plicata | reverse complement strand
CATCTTCAAATTTAGCATCAGAGAGTGAGGAAGAAAGCTCTATAACCATGCAGTTATGCTCATGCTTCTCTCTCAATTGATCTACTGTCAATGGTCCTGTAGGCAACACATATTCAGTATCTAAGTAATGAGTAACATCATTACCAATATCTGATAAGTGGAGTCTTATCTTGCTTTTCCATGAAGCAAAGTTGTCTTTGTTCAACTTGGGCACATCTCGTCTGTTCATCTTGTGATCTTTACTTAGGTCTTGAAACCTTCCTTCTAAGAACACAAGCTCTTATACCAATTGTTAGTAATAACTGAGAGGGGGGTGAATCAGTGGCCTCAAAAATTTATGCTTTAATCTTTAACCATCAATCAATACACCTCAGATTATTAATTCCCTACAAGATGCATGCCATGAAATACTTATAATATTTAACTGCCTGTCCTTATTCTCCTTGATAACCGATAAGCGGTAAAACTATTTACCGATACTCAATAAATATGAAGAGTATGCCAATCAATCCAGAAATGCATATGTGAAATGTAAAATAGTAAAGTAATGAACCATACACACATAACACATGGATTTTAACATAGAAACCCTGTTAAGGGAAAAAACCACTGGGACCTATACCCCAAATTTTCACTCTTTTGAAGTGAGCCTTGTTAGGAGCCAACCCTGTTAAAGGTTACAAACACACTGTTAGGTGTGACCTTGTTAGAGGATTTTGTACATAGAGGTTGTCACTTAGTATCTGGCATCTATTTTTCTACCATCCTTGAATCAGCCTCCTTCTTAGACTATCAATAGGCTTTAGGCAAATCTTGCTACCATCCTTGAATCAACCTTCTTCTTAGGCTGTCAATAGGCTTTATGCAATTTCAATGCTACTTTCATGAATCAACCTTTTTGGAAATTTGTTAGGATATACCTCAATTATAGAAGACAGTTAAGTCCTACTTTGTTAGGAGACTTGATGCTTCAATGGTTAAACTGAAACATTATGACCTATTTCTAATGCAACTTGAATTGCATATTTTCATATCTATTTAAGTACAATACCTCTCTGATCAATGTATCAATTCAATTCTTTGTGCTCCACACTTCCTACTCTATGATGCTATGCTTTACTGTTCGTCAGTGTCTACAGAATTCTTTAGCTCTCCTTCAGCTTGATTGATCAGAACTATATGAAGTTATCCTTCACCAGTTTCTCTTCAGCATCCTCTTTCTATTCACTCCCCTTCCGTGTATGTGATTTCTTGTGATTACGGAAATGAATTATGCTTGTCTCTTATATAGGCATGATGTTCCTTAATTCTTGATTCTTGATTCTTGGTGTAAAAAAATAATCCAGCCAATCTGATTTACAGCTTTAACTCCTGATTTATCTCGTAGTTATCTTCTTTCCAACTGTACAAATCTTCTTTAAATAAATTACTTAACTCTGGTCTAATAAAAAAAATAAAACAACTAGTTAAGTCTATCCTTAAGCTATGCCAGCTAGATATTTTGTCATTTTTTGAAATCTCTATTCTGTCGGTCAACTCTGCAGTTAGTCGTCGATGACAACTGCCAGTTTCGTCGGTGTAACTTTAGTTAGCTTCGGGATCTCTGTCTTTTGAGTATCATAGGATTTTGCTCATCAGGTATCACTGTGATTTTTCTTCGTCAGGCAACACTGTCTTCTGCTCATCGATCATCACTGTGACTTTTATTCTTTGCCTTTACCGATGGTGTGCACTCCGTCGGTGTTGTCTGTCACTTAGTGAATTCTTGACTTTTATGCATTGTTGAAAGCATAATCTATTTTTCATTGATTCTATGAAGTATTTGGTATTATGTACATGATCGTACAGATGATATCAAGTTGACATCAATGAAAATACAAACCATTAACTGATTTAATGTCTTGCATCATCTTCAACTTAACATTATCAAACATTCAATCAGTTACATGTCATTAGCACAAGCTGTTTCAAGTATTTTCCAAACATCCTTCTATAACTTTTGGGATTAAACAACATCCTCCTCTTACCTTACCATTGAATGATGTTACACCTAGAAAGACTCTATTTAGTGCATACGATGTTGATTTGTCCTCTCTTGTAATTCATACATGATGGTGACTCTTTTTCTAAAACACACTCCCCTTGTGAAGACATTTTAGAGAAAGAAGGAGACATTATAGATGCTTTACCTCCATTTGGGATTCCTTCTATTGATGAGGCATTAGAGGAGAATGATATGAATTCACTTAATTCTCTCCCTCTTAGTGATGATCTTATGGAGAATCAAGATCCTTCCTCATCTCCTCCTAGGATGTCTTCTTTCCTTCCTTCTTGTGAATCTATTTGTAGTGCTGAGATAACTAACATGGTTTATCCAAAACCCTTGTTGACTATTAAAGGTTGTCCTCGCATTACTATCAAAGGTAAACCTATGGAATCTTTAGAATCTTTTAATGATCAAGATTTGATAGCTCACACATATCGTACAAGGAATAACCCTCAACCTAATCTGGTGGTTCCTACTTCTTTACCACCTTCTCAACCCATTCTTCCTCCTCCACCCCGTCTTCCTAACATGGAGTATGATATGATAAACCAATTGCACAATACCCCTACCAAGATTTCTTTATGGGAGCTTATTCAAACTTCACCTACCTACCATGAAGCCTTGCAAAAAGCTCTAGCAACTCTTCCCTCTCCACCTCCTAACCAAGAGAACATTAATGCCTTCTTACAATGCATGCATGTTACCCTGGGTCCTCCTGACATTGTATTTAATCAAAAGGATTTACCTTCTAAAGAAGTTCAGAAGCAATATGATGCCCTTATGGTTGATGTTTCTATCAATAAGAGTATCATTTGTAGGACCTTGATTGATAATGGATCTAGGCTTAATATTTGTAGCATGGACAAGCTCAAATCAATTAAATTCGATCTTTCAACTATTCAACCTGATAATAATCCTATACGTGGCTTTGATAACATTCATAAGAATACTTTGGGTATCATTACCTTACCTATCAAAGTAGGTCTGGTTATCCTGAATACTCCTTTTCATGTTATGCCTGGATCTCTTCATTATAACCTCCTTTTGGGTAGACCTTGGTTGCATGAGATGCATGTTGTTCCTTCCACCCTTCACCGTAAATTCAAGTTTATTCACAACAACATGGTGTATACACTTCATGAAGATGATGCGCCAAATCCTTGTTTGAATATTCAAACCCACAATACTCCTATTCCTAATAGTAATCATTCTTCCTCTAATGCTCTTCCTAGAGATGATTGGGGAACCTTGAATTTTAATCCTACCTTTATTGGAGAATATAAGGTTTCTGATCTTGATTTTATGAAGCAACAAAGAGAGTTTGAACAACGAGATTTTGCTTCTACTTCTCATTACCTTCATAATAACTTCATCGTTACTTCTACCCACTATGAATCTGTCAAACCTACTAATGATGACATAGTAACAACTGAAGTTCCATTGACTCCTTCTGATATGGCTTCTCATTATGGTCCTGATTATCATTTACTAGTTAAACAAGGATTCCATGGTCAAGGATGTGGTAAGCATAAACAGGGAATTCAAATGCCCTTACAGAATGGGGGGCATGAGCATTCTTATGGATTGGGATTTAATCCTCAACAACACATCAATAACAACATCTCAAATAACACTTCAAAACATGATGAACCTATGAAGGAATTTGACCAAGAAGATATTTTGCCTAAACTCCTTCGTGTTAAGATGATTACTAGACCTAAACACAAAAAGCATCGTAGTCCACACTTGAAGACTCTTCCTTTTTGTTTGTATCATATATTTCATGATCACTCTACTAATTAATGAAATGCTTTACATTATAAGATTAAGAAACTCATTGATAGTAAAGTTATTTATATATCATGTGGCAATGAGTTGTATTTTAATCCTACTTTCTCTAAATAACATTTATGTTCCTATTATGGAACTCCACATTATGTAAACAATGTTAGCCTAATCTTTGGGGGGCTCATTGTCTTGCATAGTATTGTGAGCGATATAATAGGTCCCCTTTCATCCTTGTTCCCACACTTGGGGGGCAAGGATGACATCTCCTTCTTTTCTGTCTTTCCGAGATCCACTTTTCCCTTGGTTAATCAGTATCTATATATTATGTGATATCCAATCATACATGAAAATTTTGGTTTGCATTGAGGATCTATGTCCTTGATCACAACCTATTTATTTGTTTGACATTGGGTTTCCATGGTTGATAAATCTCTCACCTTGGAAACTAAATATTGTGTTATCCCTCACAAGGGTTACTTTTTCACTTCTTGCATGACATCTCTTTGCATTCGTCCCTTCCATGGCCTCATAGGAGCTGTGACCTTCTTGGCTTAGACTAGGTGTTGTCTATGGATATTGTCTTGATGTTGAAGAAGGCTTTATCCTTGATCTTTTCTTTCCTTAACATGTCAAAATAGTATGTACTTTGCCATCTTAAGGAGGGTGCATATATACGGCCTACCTCATTTTATATTATGCATTTTTGTTCTAACATTTTGTTTTACAGCATGCTAAATCCTCTGAAGGTAACGCACATAAGTTGCTAAATCCTGAAGAGATACACATTCAATTACAATTCAATATGCTAAATCTTCAGAAGGTAACGCACATAAGTTGCTAAATCCTGAAGAGATACACATTTTACAAATGTATTCCATGGTGATATAATAATATGGATCCACGGGTACTTCATAAAAGTTGTCAAAAGACACACTAAATACATGCACAAAGCTTCCAAAAGGCGCACAACTTTATGGGGTGATTATCAAGTGCTTCCTTAGTGGGAAATCCTATCCTTTTTGTGGCTCACAGTGAGATACACACATCTTACTGGATGAGCTAACCACTCCTCTCTTTCTCTTTCTCTTTGACCGGTGATGTCTCTCTTATTGTGATCTTAGGGTTGATAAAGACTTAAGTCCCTTGGGGGCTTGAGGATTTCTTTGTCCCTTTTTTATTCCAATAAGATTGTCTATTCTTTATGATCTCCTTTACCAAGAGTTTGTGTTGAGTCCATACTCTTGCTAAAGCAGGGGCTAAATGTATAGTCAGAAAATGGAAGCACTTCCATGGTAGAATGGTTTAGCCTTCTGAGTAAGTGGTTTGGGGTCATTTCAAGCACCTTGAATGGGTTCCTGATCTAGACCTAGATTTCCTCATGTTATGCCCCTACTTCCACTTCTTTCCAACCTAATTTTTGCATCCTGGACTGCAGATCTGAGATCTTTGAACTCAGGGTCAGGATTGACCTTTTGGGTCTATGTCAACCTTGACCCTAACCTAGGTCAAGGTTGACCTTGACCTTGACCCAGGGTTCAAATCTCAGGGTCCCACAATTTTTGGATGTCGTTCTTTGTAAAAGTTGATTCCCGCTTCCGGGTCGGCTGTTTCGGGTTCCGAAGCAATGATTCCTAAATTATATTTAACATAGGTCCTCTCCTAAGGGTAAATTATTTAATGGGAATTTAATTCTCCTATGTCAGCCTCCTTACAAGATTGTGCCCTAATTTCATATAAAAGGAAGCCTTTCCCTCTCATTTTCTCTAAGCATGATTAACCATCAACTAGGTGATACTAAGCATCCTTGAGCAATTGAAAAGCATTATCAAGTGAAGTTCAAGAAAGTATTCAACCAAGATTTGAAGCAAGGATTCATCCATCATCAAGAATCCATTCATCAAAGAGATCCATGGGAGGCTATTGAAGAATTCAAGCTACATAGTGCCCTTTTTGGTGATCTATCCATCCACTTTCTTCCAAGCCTCTTCATAATCAAGAACCCATTCAAGATTTGGTGCTGGAGATCAAAAAGAAATGGATTGAAGACATCCTACATTCTAAATTCTAGATCCATTGGTGCATACATACTTGTGGATTCAAGGATTTGAATCCTCCATAAGGACTTTTACAAGCAAGGTGAATTTATGCATTTATTTTGTTTACTTCTGCAATTTCAATGATATATATTTGAGGTTAATTCCAAAACTGGGGTTTGATCAAGGCAAACCCCTCCCCCCCCCAACAAACAAATCTCTTTTTCTTGTAGGTACAGGTTCGGGATTGCGGATTTGGACTCAGATATGGATACCCTTTTTGGCTTTCTTCCAGGCTCTGTGAACAAATTTTCTATCGACGCTGTGCAGGTCAGGGTCGACATTATTGGGTCAGGGGTGACATTTGTGGGTCAAGGTTGACCTTTTTCATAAGACGGTGTTGGATCAGAAAAATATTTCTGGGTTTTGTTCGTCTCTATGTTCCAGTTCTGAATCATACTTTAGATTTTCCAAAAACAGTCTACAGACCTCAAAAAATAGCATTCTTTGATTGCAATATTTCAAGGTTAGTGTATTTCTCCTATCCATTTCAATTCAAATCCTTAATCATTCTAAATTGATCAAACATTTCTTTCCATAAAACAAGAATTTAAGGCTTTCCTCTTTGCTCTCATTTCCAAATGATTTATTCATTTGTGCATTGATCCTTTTTGGGTTGATAAATTTGGATCTTTCCTTTGTGCATCTTGGGATGGACGAGGAATATCTTATCTTTCCCCCAGTTATTTCAAATGTTACATTTCTTATGTTACACATTTTTATATGTTACATAACTATACCTTTTGTATCACGCACGGAAATAGCTATGTTATGTTTTTCCAAAAAAATCAGGAACATGTTTTCGCGCGCGTGAGGTTTGACCCTCTTAATCTTATTGGGTTTTTAAAAAAAATTGTGTTCTAGAAACTAGATTCAGAGTACTACAATTTTTATTTTTTACACATCTTATTTTGAGTGCATGACCCTCAAACTCCTATTCCAAGTTCAGGTTTACCCGATTTCAGAAAAAATGTGCCCACTTATACCCCCTTTTTGGTCCACAACTTGGTGCACATACCCAGCACTATCTCCCCTCCACGACACACACTTCTCAGGCCTACCAAGCTTCAAATTTCTTAAGATCTGAGGATCCTAATAAATTTACTGTCTCAAAATAAGGGGTACATGAGAGGTTTCTTAGGCATGCGCATCTCACAATGCCTGTATCAACAAGTAGAAGGTTTTTTTTGGCTACTACTCTAATGGTGTTTAGTAAGGATCTTTATTTAAATGTATCCTCTCTATCTATGCAAGCATGATTGAGGTTGTTAACCCCATAGAGCACCTTAGCATAAGCAATCACGATAGCGTGATTTAGACCCGAAGGCCCTACTTTTTGTTAGATGAGAGTCGAGTATAAGCTCAAATTCCATCCATCTTCCGAGACTTTGATCTCAAGGAAGAAATTTTTTATAGTGAGTCGAAGTATCTTGGCGTTATCCTATACTCACTTGGGTCATTCTCATAGGGTGATTACTTTTCCCACTGTGACAGGCCCTCTACAAGGTAATCATGCAAATGGAAAATGACAACAATGTCTCTAGATTTATGATCATCCCTAGGAGGGCGAGAGCATAGTCTCCTAACATTATTTTCATTCCTAAAATGCAAAACACATGTTCATTTTAGAAAGTCTAGCATGCGAGATTCCTAATTCATCAAAATAACAAACATAATGTTAGAATATTTGGTTGATTTGCGATCAAGGCAACCTGCAAGAAAACTTTGTTAGTAGTTTGATATGCTATAAATCTATCAGTGAGCTGCAAACAAGTATTTTGAATCAAGCTCTTTGACAAACGACCTACAAACCACTGTCAAGCTGCAGACAATAGGAAAATAGAAACAACGACTGGTCAAAATGTCAAAAAACTTAAAATGCTTTCTATTTTGGAAATCAAAGCAACAGATTTGTATGAGTATGTTCTAGCTCCAATACGATAATATAATAGTTCCCATACGATTATTAATCCTGACTTGTACTGCCAAGTATGGAAACTCATATGAGTCTATAGAAAAATAGAGTACGGAACAAAAATCTGAAACTCCAAAAAATTGCAAAAAACATGAAGACATAAATTGATTTTCTGCCCCACGGTGGGCACTAGAAATGTGTGGTCTAAGCTAGATACATAATACTTCAATGAGTCATTATTAAATTGATTGAAACAAACTAATCTACTAAAATATAAAACAACCAAGGTGACTCATTTCCTTCTAGTAGGCAGGAGTGTAGATTTGTTCCCAGGTCATCACAAACCCAGTGACTATAGACCTGTTCTAAATGAAGGGTATGAATGAGATTAATCTAGAATGATGTGCAAATGCAAGACAATTAATCCAAGCTTGCCTAAGATGTATTTTAATAACCCAAATGAAATATGATCTAGATTGTGAAATGAAATGCTTTGAAATCAATCTAAAAACATTGCTTAAATGCTTATTTACTAATTGATAAATGCTCAAATGCTCAAAAATGCTTAAAGATAGAAAACCTACAGAATAACAATACTTTCAAAATTTTGGGATCCTTTGTGAGGAAATGAAGACGCCTTTTATAGAAAATCATTGTCAAAACAGCGACCAAAATTGAAATTCAAAGAATGGACAATATTCAATATGAAGAAGCGCAATCCATGTGCACGAAAGATAATTGGTTGAGAGAGTTAGTTGACTGAAGTGACTAATCAGTCATTTATGAAACTTCCAAATTTAGTTTTCAATTAATTGAACTGTTTCCAAAATGAGAAACAGAGAGGAGCTAGTTAACTGAACAAGACAGATTTGTTTCTATTTCGATATTCAGCTAACTGAAATGATGACATAATATGCACTTTTAAATATTTAAATGCATTTTAACTCAACTTTGTTAATTTAATTCCTTTTTTATTTTATTGACAATTTGGTAATTTTATTTAATCAATATATTAGAATATCAATTAAATAAATAATCTAAGGTTAATTTTCCAATGTATTATGATTTTAGGAATTAATTAATTAAGTGTGATGATAGATTGGGACTTAGGGTTCAGGTCAGATCATATTGAAAATGATAAATTATCTTGGGTTAGGACTTAAAATGATCAAGATTAGGGTTTTCTTGATGAGAGATTGAGAATGGGGTCTAGGGTTTAGATGACCATTTTTAGGTCATTACACCAATCACCTTAAATCATCATCCAACTTCAAGACCCTACCCCCAAGTCGCTTAACTTGCATCATGCCATCAAGAAAAAAGGTGAATTGCCTTGAATTTAGAAGGCAAAAATCAGGTTGTTGTAAGGATAAAAATCCTAGGACCTGGTTAGATTCTGACCCTACCCAAGGATTTGAACATTGTTTCTAAGTTCACTCCCTCAAGATTCACTTCTTTATTAAACTCAAACCTTTCCACCTTAGTTGTTTACCATGCACTTTGAAGGAATCTATTGTATGTTTTATCTTTCACAACCACAAGGAAAGATTTATAGGGTCTCGAGGATTTTATCCTTGGACATGGTGGGATTTTGACCTAGTGCTACAATTTTCAGTTTCAAGTTACCTTATTTCAATACTTAGTCATTTTCAGCTCAGGAGAAGGAGGATTTATACAAATATAACATTTAAGTATAAGTTATGCTTTAAGTTATATTTTTATAAATACTATATCAGGATGTTTGAGATAGGTTTCAGCCTCATAGGAGTTAAAATGCAGATTCTAGATTTTGGGGGTTTTCAAAAAATTATAAACTTAGCCAAATTGCAAGATTCAGTGCACCTTCATTAACCAATGTTACCTCCCACAACCTTTCCTGACTTTCTAAGACCAAATTGAAGCTAGAATACAAATTTTCAAAATATTTTAACACATTTCATTACCAATCCCTCGGTTTCAACTCCATATCCCTAATAGACTTAGCCCAACTTTCACTCACACCCCAAATGGACTTGACTTCCCAGCAGACCAAAATTTCTCAAAATTGCTTCCTCGACTTGGAGACTTGAAAATTGTTGCCACCCAAGGCCACCTAAGACCACTACTCCTTCTGCTAAAGTATAAAGAGGAGGTCCCCGTTAGCAATGGGGTGATGGTGTGAAAACCTAGCAACAAGTAGTAATTTTTGTGTGAATCTAAACGTATCGCATGAAGCATTCAAACATATAGCTATAACTAATTAAGGTAACAATGAAAATAGAAAATGTCTTTTATTGATGTATATAAAACAATTCATTTCTTTGTGCAAGTTGTCACACTTATTTATGCAATTAGATCATGGATATATTATCGTAAACAAAAAATAGATGACAAATAGAGTCAAGGAAAAGAGTCATCATTGTGAGATCAATTCCTAGGTTCATATCTATTCCTCCTTGTGAATTAGAAATATTGATTGATTTTTTAAATTGCACAATAGAGTTTGACCTTGCAAGAACAAAACCACTACAATTTAACCATCACAATATGTCATGAATTTTTTTAATATAATTCATGTCGAAAATAATATTATTTTACTAAAAATAACAATAATTATATAACTAAGAACAACACAAAAATAAGATATTGCTGCCATGAACTAAATCACCTACAAAACAAGGTCAAACAATAGAAATATTCTGCATTCGCCTACAAAACAATATCCTTAGGTCATCTTTCAAGAGATTCATTTCCAAAAATTGTGCACATAAGAAGTGTGACAAAAGTTGGTAGTAGTCTAGTACATCTTTAGTAACCAGCCCAAAGCATTGACAATCACCTCATAAGTAGATTTGCACTAAAGCTATAAGAGAAGATATGACACTCCTACACAAATAGGAGAAACATCGTTAGACTCTTTTAGAGGGTTAAAGAGGGATTCAGAGGTTAAATTGAGAGAGGATAAAAATCCCACTCTCAATCCCTAATAACTAAAACATATTTGAATGATCATTAGATGAATCAAATTGACAACGAAAATCCTTCTACCACAAGGATATATTTCCAACTTTCCCTCCACCAAAGTCATCCAATGATTAAAAAAAATCCATATATGCATACCCCAAGAAGCAAAATCCATAAATAGATAAACTTGCAAATGACACCCTTACTCAAAAAAAGGATACATTTTCAATCACTTCTTATCCTAAAACCACCATTTGATTAGTAGAGGCATAAAGAAGTGGCACAACCTTCTTATCAGAAGCATGCATAAAGATTTTTCACAAAGTCATGACTAAGGTAATGGCAAATAGACTCAAGAAACATATTCCCTTCATCATTTCTGAGTAGCAGACTAGCTTTGTAGATCTATAATTGATGGTGTTATCATAGCTCAAAAAGCTATCCACTCCTTACAAACCAATAAGGAATCTGAGATGTTGATGAAATCATAGAGTTTGACCTTGCAAGAACAACACCACTACAATTTAACCATCACAACGTGCCATGAATTTTTTTAAATATAATTTATGTGAAAAATAATATTATTTTACTGAAAACAACAATAGTTATAAAACTAATACCAGCACAAAAACAAGATATTGTTGCAATGAACTAAATCAGCCACAATAATATTATTTTATTTATCTTGCATATTCCATCTCCCAATTTTCTCTATTATTTTTCTCAAATGAAAATAAATAACATAGCTAAAATAATTGGCACTTATAAAGGGACGCGGCTAAGCTCTAAATAGAATGCACCATTGACCAAATTTGAAAAATCCGAAAACACCACGGATTTTTGTGAAATTTTCAGCATGTGTTTTTCATGATCTACATATTTTGTAGTCGAAAACCACAAAAAATTTGGCAAAAATTTAGTCTAGAAAATTTTCAGCATCTCTTCTTCATGATCTACATATTTTATAGTCGAAAACCACAAAAAAATTGGCAAAAATTTAGTCTAGAACTTAGCCAGCGCCCTCATAAAAAATCTCCCTCCACATAGTTTATATATATTTATTTATCCACATAAAGATCCTTAATTTTATTCATTAAAAAAAACTCTCAAACCTTTATTGAACTAAAAAAGGGAAAAACCTTTTTTGAACTATTTGTTATAACTTTAAAATAGGTAGGGAAGTGTTGGCTTCAAATCCTTCGTTATAAACTTGGCTGTGGGACGTGCAGAAAAATCGCCGAGCTGAAAAAAATTCGAAGGCATATAAATCCCGCAATATAATGAGAGTCGACAAATAAAAAGGTGTAGTTTAATGTGGGGTGGACCGTGTAGTAAGTTGCAGAAATGTCACCTTCATACTACAACTACATTTCTGCCAAATTTAGCGCTTCTTTTTCCCCGCTTCTATGCTTATCCCTGCCAAATTTGGAGGAGAGATAATTATAGCGTGGCCGTTGGGAAAACAGAAGAGAATTTAGGCAAAGATAGGTGCATTCAATATCTTCACAAGAACCCCCTGCTTTTTGTTCACAGAGTTTGTTGTCATCTGCCAATATTTTCTATCTACTGAACTCACAGGAACCTCAATGCCCACTGAGATCGACATCTGGCATTAAGACGTTTGTATACTGGAAAATCCCTGTCTCGAGCCCCCGGACAAAATATTCAGTTCTGAAAATCTGTTGCATAACAAATTCCTCGAACATGAAATTGGGAAGTACGAGTGGCTATTGCTGAGTAAAGAGAGAAGATATTGCTGGACTACAACAATTTGTTCTCCGATCTGAACTGAATTGAAGCTCGGGAACTCAAAAATTGAAAGAAATGAAGAATCTGATGAGAGGATCGCGCTGTGAGAAGAGGATTTCTACGGATGGATTATCAGCTGAAGAAGCTTTTGGTCCGCCGGCTGCAATTCCGTTCAAGTGGGAAGAAGCTCCAGGCAAAGCAAAACCTAGGGAAGAAGGGGAAATGGATCTTCCCCATATTAAACAGGATGGTGAGTTATACAACCAGTTGATTTGTAAGGGAGATAGCATGGGGCATTCTTCTGGATCTCTGTACAGATCGGTGGATGCAGGGTCGATTCCATTTGAGTGGGAAGCAGAACCAGGAAAGCCCAAAACTCCGGTAAGGGATGAAGGACTTGTGCCTCTTAATCCTCCCCCTGCTCTTCAGTCCCCTGACCGGATTGGATCTCCTTTTAAGGGCTCTGCTTCCCCTGTTAAGGGCTCTTATTCTAGTCGCAGATGGGCTTCTCAGAGCTTGATGAAGTGGATGTTTCATAACCAGCGGAACAAGGCCTCCAGGGATTCGAACTCGCGCAGTGTCCAAACTCATATTTCTGTTTCTCAGGTATGATTGAACTGGTTTTTAAATTTTTAGGTTAGGAAGGATTTAAATTTATTGTTTTCTTTTTCTTTTTCAAGATTGGCGCCTTGTGAATAAAGGTTAGATCAATGACATTCTACTGATCATTTTAGATCAATGACTTTTTACTGATTATTATTATAGTAAGCTAAGAAATGTGATAACATTTTACTGATTATTTTGATAATCCTATATATTTATATATACTGTGAAAAACAGTGGTCTAAAATAGGATTTAATAAAATTGATATTAAATATTCCATATTTTAAGAGATTTTATAATTCTTGATTTCTCAGAAAATGTAATTGAATTTTAAAAAAAAAATTTATATTTAATATTCAATCTGAATAAGTTTATAATTGTTTTTATTAATATGTTTAAATATTTTGATTTTATATTTATGGTTTTTACTTATATATTTTTAAATTATAAATATATTAAGAAATTGTAGGTTAATTACTTGAATTCAATTAATGAGAACAATGACATGTTTCTTGATTGTATCATTTATTAAAATTTACATATTTGAAAAGAAAAAAGTCATTATAAACCTTATATTAAATCAAAGGAAACCTCCATTTATTACTATTATGACTTCAAAATTTTATAAAGCTACAACAGAAAATCAAATTAATTAAATAGTATAGGATAAAAGAAAATTAATATTGAACAATAGTTTATCAACTCTGTATATTTTTCAATCAGTAATCTATCATCAGCCAGAAGAATATATAAAATAAAATACAGATAACTTTCAAAAACATTCCTCTTTCTAAGATTACATCTGCTATCCAATTCTACATGTACTTTTTTTCATAATGACATTTGATTATGATCCGAAATTCAATTGAAAAATATACACAGTTTAAATAAAACATTTATATTCTGCTCTGATGATCTGTGAAAAATCTCATCCATCTAACATGTAAGGCATCGAAAATTTTGCAGTCAAATTCCAGAATTATGTACTTACAGCCCTGTTTAAGCTCTTAAACTGTAAATGCACTCATACAAATTATGATTTTGATTGATTGCATTCGTTAATTTTCGTCTTTCAGGAACTAGGAGCCTCTAAATCAAGCAGGATCACTGAAATTCCAGCCAGTTTTCCTCGCGCAAGGAGCTCTCATGGCAGATTGGAGTTCACTTCTAAAATTTCTTCCTCTTCATATTCCTCCGAGACAGAATCTGGAAGAATAGGTGTATCTCGTCGAGGATCCTGGTGGTCACTGCACACAAGTAACAACAACAAATCAAAAAATCTGCCTAATCCTAACCCTAACCCTAACCCTACCGAGCATGATCACATCTCAGATGAACAGAATGCGGCAAATAAAGGAACTGATCTTGCTCAAAAGTCGAAAGATGATAATGAGGGGAAATTAGCAAGTGAAGAAGAGGAAACCCTAGACTTTCACCGCGTCATTGCAGAGATTCTCAACTCGGAAGCAGTGAAGGAAGAAATGAGGTCCGTAATAAATAATGGCGATAAAAAGGAAGAAGTGACTGTCCAGAAAACAACTGAGACGAACATGGAATTGGAAATTATGATGAGATTTGCACAGATTAATGTAGGGAAGAAGAAAAGCGTGCATGCTTACAAAATTTCAGATGCTGCACAACCGGGAAGCTTTTTCGGCTGTCTGGTATGTGATTTTGAATCATAATTTTTATTGTAGTGTAAAAGATTTCAACTTAGCATTCTACAATATGATTTTTTCAATTGTGTCCTTAGAATGAATTACATGCAATTGCCCTTATTTTTATTATATTTTATGAATTTCTTATAGTTTTGTATTGTTTTAAATGTAATTTTGAATATCTAAGTATTGTTGTTGTTTTGATGAATATAGCCATTGTGCTTATTTGGACCACGGCGAGCCAAGATATATGAAGATTGCATGGATTCCATCACTTCACATTGTAATGCAGTTTCTAAGAGCAATCATGATCTTGAGAGAGGATTTTGATGTACATCTTTAATCACGTGTGTTAAAGCAATGAATTAGTGTAATGCATGTCTATAAAAGGAGTTATTATACATAGAAGATGAGTTATTTTATTATATGTAGAATAGGGATAGGAAATACAATTGAAGGGTTTCCTAGTTTGAACTCTTCCAAACAATTCTGAGTACACATGTAAGGTGCTCAAATGACATGTTATACTATTTTAGTAGAAGGGATGAAATCTAAATCATTATGAAGTTTACAATGAATCTATTTACCATTTCTTTTTTATTTTCTAAAATGTTGTATTTAGATTTACACTTTATTTATAAGTTTCAAACTTTGTAATTCTATAAAAATATAGAAATATATTTTTTGATTAAATATATCTAAATAGAGAATGGAGTTATAAAATGATATACAAATAATTACAAATAACCTTAATCTATTAATCTTTTGTGAAATGTCATTTCTTTTGTTATTTTGGTGTTTACATATATTTAAAATTTTGAAATATCTACTTGTTCAATTTTATAATGTTTTATCCATAATCTATTGTTTATTTTTTACTTTTATTTGTTAGATGTATTCAAGCTTGATGATGTAATTCTTAAATTATTCTAGTAACAAGATTTTGTTCCATTATTTGAATTTTGTTTCACCATTTTATTTTTTGAATTTAAGAATTAAGAAACTAGATGATAAAAATTGCATACTATTTGCTTCATGTGTAAAGGTAGTTATAGATTTTTCACTTATATTTTTAAGTTATGACACATTATATTGTTGTTCCTTTACATTATTTTTTCTATGCCCTATTTTATAGATCATAAGATTGGTCAATAGGTGAGTGATATATTTGGCAAAATTATTCAATTTTGATTAATCTAAAATTGATTCTTAAATTAAAATTAATTTAGAATATTAGGAGCTCAATCATTAGACTAACATCTAATGGTTTTTTGTCCTTTCTATTATTTCAATTTTTTATGGACTAGAGTAAATAGAAATTAAACCACACATTTTTTAAATTTTCTAAAATCAAGATCTCCAATAAGTAACCAACATATAATATATTAAGAAGCTTAATAGATAGGCTAACATCCTAAAAAACTTATCATCCTTTTTATTATATTAGATTTTCAACAATTTTAAGTTCAAATCATGTGTTTCACAAAAAAAAGTATTCATTTTGTTGGTCATAGTGTAAGAGTAAGATTGTTGGAAATAAATTGTTATAATAATTTTACAAAAATTATGTTTATCCATCCCATTGTTTCCTATACATTATGTCAATTGTGTATAATATTTTGTTTCTTATTTTCTTCTTCAAAATATCCTTAGAGTGAGTCTCCTCTATGTATAATCCTTCCATTCATTAAGTGGAATATGTAGTATTATTTAATTCCTTTTAATATTATCTATTTTCTAGTTACGTCAAATATTATGTTGTTATCCACAAACTAGTTAATATCTAGTATGATAACCAAAACTTGTTGGGATCTTCATACATATATGTAACTTCAAAATCCACCTTTAAATTTACACCCATGAATTCTAATTGTGCGTTCCTCCAGCTTTTTGTGGGCATATAGGGCTTCCATTTTTGAGAGAAATATCTTATGGTGTTTCATATAAAAGTGACATGTTAGTAAATAGATTTGTCCTTGTAGTTGTTTCTCCAAAATTGACCTTGTTTTTTCAAAGAGTAGTCACAGACATACCAACAGTTGAGAGATCATTATGGAATAATAATCTTTCTCTATGTTTAAGAGGGGTAGATCCTTCATATGATAAGGGTTTTTTGAGGTGTGTGTGTACTTTTAATGAGAAAGTACAAAGATGGGAAATAATAAAACTAAAAGAGAATATATATGACAAAACCTTGCTGGTAGACCTACAAATACAAAATAAGACTTTGTGACTAATAACAATTTCAAAGGGGTTTATCACCAAATATGTTAGATGTATATAATGATGATGAACAAAGAATGAAAAATCTCAACGTGCATGAAAATATAGACTGCTTCAACACATTTAAATTGAGGTTCCAAAGCTTAATTGTGTATCACCATAACATCTATATAGATTACCAATAGTTTTCATAGGTACATAAAGAGATTATTAATTTGACAGATGAGAAATCAATAATAATAATTTAGATGGACAAATTTAGAACACATGAACCCAAATGTATTCTTCACTATCTTCTTGAAATATTACAATTTCAAAAACCCTTCTATACATAGTGTAATACCAAAAATTATCAAAAAGTTTCTTTCAAAAAAATTCCACATTTTTCCATCCATAAGAGTCCCCTTTTACAATAACAAGAGCCTTATATTTATAGGCTTAGTGGAATAACTAATAGTAACTAACTTGATAACTTCTCCTAACTAACTTTTTAAAAAAATATATTGGTTTTGAAAATAATAGACCTTATTCGATCAAGATTTCCATCACTTTTGTACAAATAAGGTCTATTTTCTAATCTTTGATTACAATAAGTGACATAAATTGCTTTTTAATAAAAGTAAATAAAAAATAGTTGAAGAAAGAGTAATTCATCATCTTTGTTTAGGTGGACATTTAATCTTCCTCCAAATCACAAGTTGCTTTTAATTTGATGTTCCAATAAATATACTTCAATTGAAATTGTTAGTCCATGCCTTTAGGTGGGAAACTTATGCTTTGGTTAAGCTTTCTTGGATTAATCTACTTTTGGGAAACAAATATAATTTGTCTAACCTAAGGTGTTCCACAATATTTCAATTAAATTGAATTTCTTTTATAATTTATTGCTAATTTCTCATTGGTTGTTTGGGTTTTTCTCATATTGGTTTTTTTCATTTTTGTAAAAAAAATTGGCAAAATTGTATGCATCGTTCTCGAGGCATTTTCCTTTTGATGTTTCTTCTGCAAGTCCATGTTACTAGGAAATTGTGTTGGAGGGCAGATGTCATGAACTGTAAACTATGTAGCTATCGATAACTTCAATTGAAAGGTTTTCAATTTTTATTTTTGCCCTATTATTTTTGTTGGAACATGTCTTGTTTGTGCCTCAATGTGTTACCTGCATGTCATTCAGAGCAGGGGATTCCAAGATTAAGTGTTGGTTTATGTATGTGTTTGTACATTTTGCTTTCGGGGTTAGTAGTGTCATCCTGATGTGATATTTTTCCTTTTGATAATTTTTTTCAATGACTAGTATATGTTATTATTTTACATTGTTATTAGGGTTATGTGATGTTGTGCCTACAAGTTGTGCCCATTTTCCCCTTCACATGTTCTTTTTTTATTAAGGGAAAACAGGTTTTGATGGGGCTCTGAAACCCATTACAAATAGATTTTGGCAGGATATGAAACCCAAAACCAACCATCTACAAAGAATAAAGCCCAAACAACCTGCAACTACGCCATCTACAAACAATCAGCGGCCTAGAAGATAAGAACAAGAAATAGCTCCAGTTGCACCAAAGTAGAAGGTTGAGGCCCTACATAATAGAGATTTTCTTAACCTTAATTAAGAAACCATAGGTTTTTCCAGTGTCCATAACCACAAAGATTGGGTTTTGACAAGGCTCCCAAAACCTTTCAATATGGATATTTTGATAAAATTTGAAGACCTTTTCCAAATACAAATGAGCCTCCCAGTCCTAGAGGAAAACCAAGGGGTTTTGACAAGATCCCCTAACCTTCACATATAGTCTCAAGAGATTAAACAATGAAGAACCAACTAAGAAAATGGGATTTTAAAGGGCTCCCCAAAGAATCTACCAAGGGTTTTTATAGGCTCCCTTAACTTGGTTTTTAGGTTTTAACAAGGCCCTCAAAATCTTCAAAGTGGGTTTTGAAATGGCTCCCACAACCAAACTCCAGCCATTAGAAGAAGCACTTTTCCATCCAGTCCACCAATCACCAAAGAGTCTTCTCCCCATCTCAATAGGAGAAAATCATGTCTCTAGAGAAACAACAGAGAGGGGCAAGAGAAGAAAGATTCCCACAACCACACAACCAAAGACAATAGAGACTTGAAGGCCATGATGTCAAGGCCTGGCATATAGATTATAAAGACATTGGAGTTAAGGAACTATTTGATATTAGCAGGAGTAAAAGCTAAAACATTATTTTTGTTTCTTTTATAAATTTATGCAGATAGGTTGATACTCTTAGCCTAGTCCATACCTTAGTGACTTCTCCATTAGAAAGTTTCAACATAGCATATTTCTCTAACATGAATGATTAATTAGATTGACAAATAAATCACACAACAAGATACCTACAACAAATGCCCAATTTATTGGAATAATATGCATATCTATTTTGTCATTGGGGTATGTGCAAGAAGATGAGGGGCCAAAAAGTGGTGATGTGAAAAAAATCCACTTTTCACTCGTCCAAAAGTGCATGAAAACATTTGTTGACTTTTTAGTAGGCCTAGGTGTTAGTACATCTGGGCAAACCTGACACCAAAGTACAAGCCTAATTGAGTACCTGATTTTTTTGGGTACCTGATTTTTTTAGGTACCTAATTTTTTTGGGTGCTTGATATTTTTGGGTACCTAATTTTTTTGGGTACCTGAAACCTGTGGCATAAATCAAAAATTGCGAGTCATTTTTCTTATTTCTCTCATTGCCTGCGGATTGAAAAATGGATAGGTTTATCCCCTACATGATATTTTCAAGTACCAGATTTCTCCAACAACAAATTTGACTTCACGGTATATACGGTAAGTGAATTCTTGATATATTTTGACTTAGTTCTTTCATTTTGATGTTAAATGAAGTTTTTTTGGTTGAAATAGGGTTTTGTATTGAATTTTTTAATAATGTATGAAATCAATTTGAAATTTATATTTATTTTTTATTTAATCAGGCATGGCTGACAACAATGAAGAAAATAATCCTCCCCCACCCAATAACAATCCCCAAAACAATCCAGAACCGCTTCAAAACCCTCAATCTTTAGAGGATTTGATACAAGATAATTTGAACACTATACAGGGCTTCCAAAACACATATCAGAATATACCTACATTAGGTCTCATGCTTGCCACCCTAAATACTATTGTTCAAAATATTGACACACTTACATGGCAACGTAATGTTTCTCTTCATTGGCATGACGATATGCATGCCCAATTTGATGATAGGCTTGACCATGATGGGATTGTGGCCTTTAATATAACTAAAGATGATATATCCTCCCTTTTTGTGAATCCTAAAATTGGATTAAAAGTTGACCCAAAAAGCCCAAATTATCTATTAAATGGTGCACAAACGATGCAATGCATAGACACTTTTGGGATCATTGGTGGATGGTTTTTGATAAACCACCCCATAATAATTTGGAGGTCCCTTTATATTTTATAAAAAATTGTATGTTGAGTTTGTGCTTGGTCACAATGTAAATTATTGGAGCATGATGCCCAACATGGGCATAGGCGGAGGAGCTCCTCAGACTAGGCCATTTTCCCAGCGCAAAAAGGTCACTACCTTTGTCCCCCCCACTAATGTCTCGCCCCCTCCTCCAGTGAAGCATCCAGACATCATTACAAAGGCTGCCTCACAGAGTATTAGGCTCATTCACACACTGAGTGATCATTTGATCACCCAGACCAGGTCATTGTTGCCTCCTGGTGTAGATGATGTTGGCACATCATCATTTGGCAGTAGTTCACATGTTTGTGTTCCCCATACATGCATTATGTGCAAGAATTTGTGCCTCAGACCACTTACTGATGCTAATACATATTAGTACATTATTGATGAGGATGATACATGAGAAGCAGCTACAGAGGCTGCAACACCTCATGAAGCATCTGCATCTCATGAGAGTGATGAGGAGAGGCATGCAGAGCCATGGAATCCTATTGATACAATAAGAGTAAACATTATAAATAAATTTTTCACATGACCTATTTAATTTAAAAATAATTTATTTATTTAGATTAGTTTTAATGACTGCATGCACTTATGTATATATATTTGGTCCATTTATGTTTAGTCAATGATAGAGGAGGAGTTGAGACAGGTGGATGACTCCACAATTTTGGCCATTTTATTTGGCTGTGACAAATATACGGTATATTGTAAATCATGTACCCATTAGTTTTTTTTATATCATTTGGTGTACATGCTTAAATCTCTATTAATTAGAGCAATAAAAATCATACATTTACTAATATATTTTCATCTTACTGTACTCTTGCAAGTATCAGTTGATGTCAGTGGGGGGCACGAGGGGGCTCCTTCTTCATTTGTTGACAAATGAAAGGTAATTAAGTGTTTAAGATTAATTATGCATGCATATGTATGCCACATGTGTGTAGTAATAAATATTTTACATGCACTTTATTGTATAGGGTGTGGCTCTTGACGATGTCCCAACACAGGTTTGGAAGCCTAGGCTGACATGCATCTCGATTTGGAGTGATAGCCTGATTGTATGTAGATTTATATATTGTTATTTATATTTTGTAATCAGGGTTGTTATGATGAAGTAAATTTATATATAATTGACTATCTTTTTTACTCTCATAGGTTACTCCTAGTGTGAGGGAGGCCCCACAAGAATCTTTCATATCTTTGTTGACCCAACCCACTATTCCAGAGGAGAGATCAGTGGACGTAAGTTTTAATTTTAGTTCAATCAATTTGTAATTTTATTACGCTATCATCCTATTTTGTAAATTTATTACTCTATGTTGTACCTTGGGCCCCTGCGCCACTCTACTAATCTCATTATTGCAAATATATATTTATAGGTCAGAGTTGGTAGTGATGGTGTTGTCCCTTCGCTACCAAGGGCTTATGTTAGGACACCTGATTGTGGTAGGCGACCAAGAGGCCAAGTACAGATGTTTGTATTCAGTTATAATTTATAATTAAATTAGTGTTTGAATTATGAATTATATATATGTACAAATCATATAAACTAAGAAATCTAACTTGGGTTTGAACTCTTTTTTGATGCAGGATCAATCAGAGCCAAATAGTTCTTCAAAGAGGCTACATTTTGATGATCTCCCTACGACGTAGGATGTAGTTTTAGTTGTGGTTATTTAGGGATGTCACTTAGCACATTTTGAGATGGCATATATGCCACATTGTACACCTTGAAACATTGATTTTGTAGTCATTTTGAAATGGCATGTGCCATATTTTTATATGGAGATACTTTTGATACTTTCTATATATAGAACATTTTCATTTTATGTTAGATTTGTGTCATCTTTTGTATACACATGTATTATTCATGTTTATGGAGTTGAATGGTGAAGTTATATCTTGACTATGATTATGATTGTTATATCTTGAAGTTATATTTTGAACTTATATTTGATTATCATTATGATTTAAATTATATCTTGTTGAAGTTATATGTCAATTTGTTTGAATTTTTTTATAATAGATACAATAAATTACCGAGATCACTCAAATTCTCTTTTGTTTTGTAACAATACCCAAATCCTTCCTTCAATAATGCATCAACTTCTTGACCCAAACCACTTCAATAGACCTATCAATGGTCAAATACATCATACTTTGGCCCACTATACTCCACATCTTAAGTCTCTTCTACCAACTTCATGCTCGTTCATTCAAACATGCTTCATGTTCCTTTATTATCTACATTTGCCCAAATAGATTCTCTGACCCAAATACTTGATCCGCACTACAAATGTTGATTCTAAACCCTCCAAGGGACTTAACATACTTGGTTTATCCTATCTTCAAATTCCCAAGCACTTCTCTTGCATAGTTTTACTCAAAACTCCAAATTGTCCTTTCTAGGCACATAATCCTATTCCAAAACGTTCAGCAGCGACTGTTTTTAGTTGCTTTCTCCAAACATTTCCAAAAGAATTCAAAAAACAATAAGTGTTTTAGATACCCTTTATCAATTTATAAAACATATGTCAAACTCAACCCACATTGTTTTGTAACATCATGCTCAAAAACTATTGTCCTCAGTCACATACCTAGGCCTAATTGCTCCAATTTAGAAAGGAACCCATTTAAGAAAATGATCTTATACCTTTCCCCTTTGGATAGTAGCATAATTTAGTCCCAATTAGAGAAAAACAAACTCAATATATGACCCTCACTGCAAGTTTTGGCATCGACTGAGATTGCCTTGCCAAAATCAAACGAAGTTGAATCGCCCAAAACTGAGAGAGGTTGTTGTAGACCTCGAAAACACAATCCTGTATCCCCTAAAAGTTTGTCAATACCTCTCACAAGGTCTGAGATACAATCCTTGGAAGATCTATGCCCAATCGTGCTTAGTGCACCTTCGGGACACTTGGGTCGAGCATGGTCGTGAGCATTCCAGTGACTCTGTGGGTGGAACAGGGTTGTCACTGGTGTTTAACCGGCCAACCAGAGCTGATGGAGTAGACAGTTTGATTCCAAGACAGATGGTTTAAAATATACACTACGGAGCTACTTTCAACTGACCCTCACTACAATTTTTGACATCGACTAAGATTGCCTTGCCAAATTCAAACGAAGTCGAATCGCCCAAAATTGAGAGAGTTTAATGTAGACCTCGAAAACACAATCTCGTAGCCCCTAATAGTTTTTTGATACCTCTCCAGAGGTCTGAGATACGAGCCTTGGATGATCGCTGCTCAATCATGCTTAGTGCACCTTGGGGACACTTGGGTTGAGCATGGTCACGAGCGTTCTAGTGACTCCGCGGGAAAAATAGGGTTTTCACTGGTGTTTACCCAGCCAACCAGAGCTAATGGAGTAGACGGTTTGATGCCAGGATGGACGGTTTAAAAGATATACTATGGAGATACTTTCAACTGACCCTCACTACAAGTTTTCGCATCGACTGAGATTGCCTTGCCAAATTCAAACAAAGTCGAATCACCCAAAACTGAGAAAGGTTGTTGTAGACCTTGGTAACACAATCTCATAGCCCCTAATGGTTTGTTGATACATCTCACGAGGTCCGAGATACGAGCCTTGGAAGATCACTGCCCAATCATGCTTAGTGCACCTTGGGGACACTTGGGTCGAGCATGGTTGCGAGCGCTCCAATGACTCTGTGGGAAGAATGGGGTTGTCACTGATGCTTACCCGACCAACCAAAGTTGATGGAGTAGATAGTTCAATGCCAGGAAAGATGATTTGAAAGATACACTATGGAGCTACTTTTAACCGACTTGCACTACAAGTTTTCGCATCGACTAAGATTGCCTTGCCAAATTTAAACGAAGTGGAATTGCCCAAAATTGAGAGATCATATTGTAGACCTCAGCAACATGATCTTGGAGCCCCTAACAGTTTGTCGTTACCTCTCATGAGGTCTGAGATACGAGCCTTGGAAGATCGTTTCCCAATCGTGCTTAGTG
>MU227722.1:0-16503 GCA_018584345.1 Thuja plicata | reverse complement strand
AGAATGCAAGAGCATAAAAGAGAACTAATTTAATATGTATGCAAGAGCTAATGTGAGAGGCAAAGCATCTAACACCAACAAGAAAGAGTTGTCTATCGCGGGTTCACCAAAATGTAAAGGAAGAAAATTGGATTGTTATATATATTTGTTTGATTGATTATGGGTGTATTTCCTTAACCTTTACATTTAATTTAGTTTTTTTTGAATGTGTATTGAAATGTGATTAAGCATATAGGGGGAAGGAAGATAAGATATTCCTCTTTTATCCCCAAATGCACAAATGAAAGATCCAAGTTGATTAACCCAAAAGAAGGATCAGTGCACAAGTGAATCAATCATTTGGAAATGAGAGAAAGGAAGAAGATCTTAAATTCTATTTTATGATTAAGGAGATATGATATATAATAGTAATTAAAAAAGGATGAGAGGAAATACTAACCTTAAAGAATTGCAAATCAAAGAATGCTATTTTCTGAGGTCTGTACTCTATTTTTGGAAAATTTGAAGTATGATCCGGAAAGGAAACGCAGAGATGAACAAAACCCATAAATCTTTTTTTGATCCAACACCGTCTTGATAAAAATATCGACCTTGACCCACTAATCTCATCGTTGACCCAATAACCTCGACCTTGACCTACACATGTCTGACATAAAATCCGTTCGCGAATCTCGGTAGTTCGCTAAAAAGGGTATCCAGATCTGAGTTCAAATCTTCAATCCTGAACCTGTAACTGCAAGAAAAAGAGATTTTTTTGTTTGGGGGGGAGGGGTTTGCCTTAGTAAAACCACGATTTAGGAATTAACGTTGAAATCAATAAAGTATATAATGCTAGCAAGTAGTAGAATTGAATCTAATAATGAAGCTATGATATTGAATAGATATGCAATTGTAATTCAAATGTAACAAGTATGTAAATATGAAAGCTTGGACTCAATAGAAACCATAAACCTCCATGATTGTATGCTTGGAATACACCATGAAGAGAATGAATGAGTGTTGAGGATGCACAAAGGATCTTGAAGGAAGATCACACCACCATGATGGCTAGATCTAGGGTTTGAATGATGAATCTTGAATGCTTGAACCAAATCCCTTCAAAGGCTTGAGAGCTTGAATCCTCAATCTTCAATGGAGGACTTGAATTCTTGAGAGGAAGACTTGATCACATTGAAAGATTGGAAACATGTAGAACAATAGATGCTTAAAATTTTTGCTTCTTGACAAAATCTTAGTTAGAGCTTTTTTTGCAGTTAGAAGACTTAGAGAAAATGAGAGAGAAAGGCTTCCTTTTATATGAAACTAGGGCACAATATTCTAAGGAGGCTGACATAGGAGAATTAAATTCCAATTAGACCCATGCCCTTAGAAGAGGACCTATATTAAATACAATTTAGGATTTTCCACTTTGGAGCCCAAAACAGCCAACCCGGAAGCGGGAAAATGAAATTTTTGATGACCTCCGGAAGCCGACAAGCTTCCAGATTTGGAAGGGGGACCCAGGTCAAGGTCAAGGTCGATCCTGACCTAGGTCAAGGTCGAGTTTGACCCTGACCCAGGGGGTCAGAACCTCTGGAAAAAGTGCCAGGTGGGATAGAAGGTGCCCGGAGAGGCCCAATCAGGGTCCTAAACAGGCACAGAAGTAGGGGATGATGCAGAAATGAGGGGACAATATGATGGTGGTCAAAAACATCCCCTAAGGAGGGCTAACGTTCTTAACATGGAAGTGCTTCCATTTTAAGACGATAGAACATTCACACAAAATATAGCAACAAATAACCTAGACTTAGCTTGGGTGACTACATTGGAAGTCACATATTGTCCAAACGTATTCCCAATCCATTTGAATATTTTCTCATCTGAGAACTCTAGTGGTAGTCCAGGGAAATAACTCAGACAAGAGTCATCTTTGAAGATTCTTCACGGAGTCAAAACGAGGCTTCCACTTACATAGAGCCAGATTATTTTTCCATAAGCCCAAGAGCCTGTAAGTATCTTAACCATGTCCTCCTCCCTGGTGAACTTAAACAAGAAGAGGCCCCCAACATTGCACTAGTCACCAAACTACCCTTCAAGCTCCCATAGGTCACTACCCACCTCTTAACTATATCAATGGTTGGCCTAAAAGAGAAGAATCTTTCCACAAGAGTCAAATTCATAGTTGAAACAATACGATCCATAACCACATTTGGGAGTCAAATTTATGTTCCTCCATCCATCCTTATATATTCCGATGTGTGGTTGATAACTTCTTGTTCATGGGACCCAAAAAGAAAGGCACCCTTCGAGTTAGTCAAAGTGGACTCCATGTTAACAATACCATCATTGCATTGAATTAGTACAATAGTCCCAGAGGTCACCTTGTTATTAGTACCATTATCACCCTTAGCAGGCTCAATAGTGCCACACATGGAGTCCAAACGTCGTTGAATCTTTCAGTGTACCAGAGGTAGGGGAATCCGAGGTGTGGGATCCCAAAGAGGTGACAAAGTCTCTGGGAAGGGGCCCCCATGAGGAGTGGCAGGGTCCCATCCATGGTCATCGACCATGTGTAGGAAAGCAAGAATTTGAAATTCAAAAACCATAGAGCGGGAAGTTGCAGAGTTGTTTCTCCTTCACTTGCATACAAGCATCCTATTTTTTGTTATGTATATGCTCAAAGAACTATAATTTTTGGGGAACCAAATTTGAGGAGACATATTTTGAGGGGTGGTTGTATTTTAATCGAAGTTTCTTAGATAGGATGATTGAAAATTTTAGGAAAATATAATATTTTGTATTCAAATCTTATAAATTATTAATAAAATTGATATTTACCGATTAAAAAAAGATGCAATCCAAATAAATTTCAAAATAAAAGAATAAAGAATACAAATTAAAAATTAAGATTAATATCCACATCTAACAAGTCGTGCTACTAGGGTGGAGATTTTATAAGGTCATATACTTTTGAAACTTGGTTCCTAGTGTACCTCTGACATTAACTATGGTTTATATATTTTATCCTATATTGGTTGGCCTTCATAGAATACGATTTTCACTAACTCCATTGATTATTGAATAAGGAGCTTGACTAGATTTTGGCTTCAATGGTTTTAATCTATTTGCATTGTTATGTAAACAAGGGGTCAAGTTGTTACATCAATATGGTCATTTTTTGGGGGAATGTGTTTTATGTACATGGTGCCATAAAAATGACTCCAAGATGAGTTGTTCTTTTTACCTTTGCACACAATTAGTCTTATTTAATACTTTATAATGAATAAATTATAAAAGTGTACAATGAATATATTTATTGTCTCTTTCATTTCTAGTACTATATATTACGTTCTATATTGATTTTGTAAAACATTATGAACCCTTTTAAAACTCTTATTTATACCCTTATAATTTGTTTTTATATACACTTAATATTATTCTATACAATTTACTCAAAAAAAATTGTAAATATATTTATAATTCTAAAAAGCAAAAGCTTAAATGTTATTTCAATTAAAATTTAATACAAAACATTATATTATATATTTATTTTTCCTTAAATATAACAAACCCCCAAATCAAAACTCGTGGTGTTGGATTTCGCGCATAATTTTATTTGTTTTGGAGCCAATTTGTTGTCAGTTTGAATATTGTGATGTAACTCATTTGCTTTAATTGCTTGCCTAGTACAAATATTTTGCAAAGCTAAGGTAGAAGGAAACAATTTCATGGGGGATTCTGAATTCTGGCTGCTCTTACTGGTATACATCCAACACATTCTCACAAAGCAGAAAACCGTGAATCGCAATTTTGATGCAGTCGAGCAGCAGATTCTTCCTCTGTTGGAACGTTTCAATTTTATGTCAGAATGCAATGATTTGAGGGCTCTAAGCGGCATTATCGATTCCCTTAAAGCAGATGGATATGTCTTGCCATTCGATACGAGGAAGCAGCTTTGCCGTCATCTGTTGCATCAGGCAACTACCGCAAATAATGTTAAGGAGGCCCAGGGTTTGGTCGACTATGCCAAACAAATTGTTGATTGTGATGTTCTTGCCCTTCGCGAAGCAAATCACGGTTTGGGGTTTCATAAGGGATGCAATGAGAATATGATTTATGTTGTGGAGGAGCGAATCTGCAGCACTATATTTGACGAGGATATTCTTCTGCAGGTACTTACTTGGCGTAGTTGTTTTCAGTGATTTCGAATAACGCCATTTAAATCCAGTTTTAGTGTTTGCATTCAAATTTACGTTTACATCGTTTACTTAAAAAGTTGAAAGAAAAAAGAAATAAAAAAATTGCATATTCTTATTCATAATGTTAGAATTTGTGCAGTTGATTGAGCTTAAATTTGACTTCATAGTGTGAACGGCAGATCTATCACTTCGAATTGTGGTTTTTGGAGTTGATACCGATTTCAGCGTTAAATTTTGATATTTGAAAAATGTGAGACATAAGTGGCATTTCGGATGTAGATTTTACTTTTTTTCTGGGGTTCACTATTTCCGGGTTCGAATTTGGGATTTTGAAATTTAGAAAAGAACTAAGAAATTGCTTGAGTTTTGGATTTAACATACCAACTGATTGGATCGACTCTGAATATTAGGATTTAATGCGTAAACCCCGATTTAGGTTCAGGGTTTGAAACGAACCATAAATGGCGGAATTTAACTTGAAATGTAGCCTCAAATATTGTAGGATTTACAATGAATTTGCTCATGTTATACGATTTTAGTATCTAACATTATATCAGACAATACTAAAAATTGTCATTTTGCATTTAGGATCTAATTATCAGATTTTAAATTAAGTGTAAACTGATGCAGGTTTTAGTGTTTAAATTTGAAATACTCTGTAAGACCAGATAAATCTATTCTTCGTATTTACTCTTGTTAGAAATTGCACGGCATTTGATTTGCGGATGTTTAGGCTTTTCTAACTACAGCGGAAAATGGAAGAACGTGAGTTTAAGATTTGGTCTGTAAGCTAACTGAGGGGGCTCAGCGGACTAATAGAAATTAGAGCCACAAAGGGCTTTAGCACAAACCCTACTGCTTAGGATTTAAAATGAAGACATAAATGTTGCGGGGCTTAGAAACTTAAAAAGTTGACCGTATATGGCATAGGATTCAGGGCAAAAGAAAATAAACGGCACAGGTTTGAAATGAAACTATAATTGCAATAAATTCGTCAGTAATTTCAATAATGGCTGAACATAGTTTTCTACAATTTTATGCATATTTATATATTTAATAGAATTTCGTTTTGCTCATTCAAACAATTAGAATTACCATTGAAGTTATTTCATTGAAGAAACCAATGATATAGCGTTTTGTTTGCAACCAAAATTGATAAATTTTTTGGGTTCGGTGATTTCCTAGTATATGACAGAGAAAATAGAAGAGGAGGAAGGAGAGGGAGGGTTGGTAAATACTAGACTAGCATTTTATCTTCAAAATGGGATGCAATCTCAGAACAAAGAGACTAGAGTGTTGGCAATAAAATTGGCATGTGCCTGCAGCTTCAATTCCAGAATCATATTTTCCAGACTTCTTCCTATCTTTGAGGTCGCTCTTTACTATGAGGATTTCTCGACACGTGAATATGTACTCGCATCTCTGATGGACTTGATCTTTCTTCACCATTCAAGCATTAGTTTGCAAACAGTATTCCATTTTATATCTCCCTTTTTGTATGCTCCAACACCTGCCCTTCAACTTGTGTCTGTTATTGGTTGTGGTAAGATCAGTTCATCTGTTATTAGGGCAATATATGTTTACGTGATACTGTTTGGTTTTATAGGTACTGATTTGGTGCTTCTGATATTTACAGGGCGTCTTCTCCTCTACAACTGTTTCTTTGAGGAAACAGAGTGCTTATTGAGTATGATGATTGAACGACATTTATATAGATTTCCAGTTCACTGTTCATTGTGAGTTTTTCTACCCTTAGTTGATATTCATATGAGTCAATCGTCCAGCTTGGAATTCATCTGACTAGGATTTCTCTGGTATAAGCATGAGTTTCAAGAAAATGAGTGCATTGAACATCAAGATCTTGTAAATACTGGCAATATTCAATAAAAATATCAGCCTTTAATCTGCATTTGAAATTCAAAATCTTAAGTGCCTCATGATTAGTTTGGATTTCCAATGTAGTTGCCTTATAGAAAACTGTAAATTTGATCTCTTCCAGTTCCATGTGATGATTTTCGACAAATTTAGTAATATTTCCATAATTCTCAGGAAGGGGAAGCTACAAAAGGTTGATCAGGCTCTATACATTTTCTTCAGTGAGTATTCTGGAGAGAAGAAACTTCATCAAGATGAAATTTGCAATACTCTTGTATACATGTGCCTTCAAAAGATAGAGGAAGGTGTAGTTTGTGTGGATACTGTCAAGAAGCAGATTGAAGATAATCCTTTGAAAGCCAGAGAAGCAAGTGATTTGCATTTGGCTATAAATTTTGGATTGAGTCTCTGCTCTGATGCCTTGGATGCTGTAGTAGACAGTCTTATTCTTAACATCAATGAGGATTTGGGAATATCAGTACTAGACAAGGCCAAATGTGTCCAATGGTTTCTCTCAAAGTAGTTTGTACTCCAACAGATATATATATGCTCATTTTATTCTTCTTAGAGTATATCTTGTTGGCTGTTTGAAGAGGTCCACTTTCATTGACTTAAAAATAAGTGGGAATCCTTTATAACATACTATTATAGATAACTGTGAAAAGCATACCATAGCTGAAACTAGCAGGACAGCATCACAAGCAAATTTAGTTGTTCACACCTATATTAGTTTACTGAATAAACAATTACCTTCCTTTGAGAAAAGAAACTTAGGAAGTGCTGTTGAACTGTTTAGAAGATTCGATAGTTAACAATGAGCAGTGAAAAAAACTGTGCTTCTATGTTAAGCGAAGCAACTAACAGATGTTGGATTACGAATATGAAGAAATTGTTCCTAGGTTCATTAAGAATTTGAAAGGTGATCAAAATGATATAGTTAGAAGATCTACCTTGTTAAACTCATACGCTAAGTAGATTTAATGATATAATAAGAATGGGGTAAAAGATCTGAAGCTTAAAAATTGATTATCAAGCTCACTGCGAATTTCCTTGTACTAATGAAAACTGACATGTTTAATGTAAAACACACCAGATTTTCACAGTCCGAAATGATTTGAAAACAAATATTACACAGTTCACCTGAAATAACACGCACTAATGCTTAATATTATCTTATCCCGCTTTCAAAACTAAATCTACTGTCAACCTAAGTCTGTTGCCAGAAATTAGTTCCGAGTTACTTGAGTATCATCCGTATTAATTCTAACAGCTTCAATAACTATATCAATGGCCTATTAACTATTACATTACTAGAGTACAAAGATTTTTTTTCAATACGCATTATTTTCTTAAGATAAGATAACGATCCCATAGTGGTCATTCTATCACTTTAACAGTAGGGTCTTAACCCTAACCAGAACAGAGCAAAAATGCTTAAGTAAATGAATTTTATGTAAGAAATTACTCAATTTTCACAGTGAAGGGTTCTGGAAGTGGATGGAAGCAGGTCATGAAAGCTTCAAATACAAAATAAGCTTTTCTATATATTTTGGTAGAGCACTGACCACAGATCTTGAACTCAGGAAGAGTCTCTACAGGAATAAAAATTTCAATTTCAAGAGAGAGCAAGGAAACTGATTTAATGGAGTCGTTCATTTATGTTTGGCTTATTATAATATATTTAGGGCTTATTATGGTCTGCTTACATTGCACACTTTTCTTAAAGGGACAGAGATGCCACGCAACATTTACTGGAACCATTAAAAATATAGATATGCTCTGGAATTCAAAATAATTGGGATGAGCAAGTTTATAAGCCATAGAAGAGAGCTAGGACAGCCGTTTGTTGATGTAGAAAAATTCCGGTCTTCATGTTGTTTAAGTTTTAAAAGTGAAGTTGACAACTTATATTGAATATTGAATTTGGGCATTCCAATTTTGAAGATGTAGAAGTGAAGTTGAGAACTTATATTAAATATTGAATATGGGCATTCCAATTTTGAAGATGTAGCAGTCATGGCAAGAAGTTAAAACCAATCTAAAGGAGAATAGATTATTAGAAATTTGGGCAAAGTTCAATACAAGCTTAAGTTTTTTATATCGTAATATTTTGTTTTCATTTCATGTCAAATCTAGGCGGATGGTTTGACCACTTTTATTTTCTCTCTTATCTCACTCCTAAATCTTTAGGTGAACACAATTACGAACTTACAATAATATAATATTAAGCTGTTTCTTAACAAATGTTTTTTAGGTAAAAATATATAATCATTTTATTGATTACTTACAAAATATTTATAAAAAACATGGTGGAAGTACATCACATGAATAAAACAAAACTTAATGCTTATGCATACTTTTAAGTTTTAAGTCTGCATATTGCTATCTGGATCTTGCTGCACATGATCAATAGTGCAATTTTGCAACCTCATGGCTACAATTTTGTTACCGAATATCGTGCCTCTATCCTCCAATAGTTTGGATACTTAGCAAAACTGAATTAGATTTCCTTTTTATGCCAGAAACTTATTTATTGTTAAGTTTCCAGATTATGCTGCAAAGTGATTTGATATTAGCATTGCAAGAGGCTGTAGAGGCATGTTTGGTGGGGATATTTGAGGATACCAACTTCCGTGTCATCCATGACAAGAGGGTCACTATAATGTTGAACAACATTCAGAGGTTGCAAGGAGAATTCATGGTGAAAGGTGATGAGTGTTGAGGTTTTTTAAAAGGTTTATTACAATACTAATAAATTTTTTATTAGTATTATATATTATAATCTCAAACAACTTAAAAAGTATGTGTAATATATAGTATTATTAATTTTTATCTAAATGAATTTATGTTTTATATTTACTATATTTATTTATATTCATATTTATTATATATATTAAAATAAATCATTTAAAACATGACGTATATCAAGTATTTTCTTCTGTACGAAATTCAATTTTATATGAATATTAATTAAAGCAACTTCAAACTAATATAAGATTGATCTTTCATCTTATTCTAATTATTCATACTTCAAGTTTTCAGCATGATAATCAAAATATAGAGCAAAATACAACATGGTCTAAATGACTCAAAAATCAGATATAACAAAATGTAAGTCAACAAAGAGACTTTTGGTGTAATTTTGATGAGGATTTGTGGTCTAAGTGCAATTAGATTGGGATATACATTAATTGTAGAGAAATCTATGACAATTTTTGAATATAAATGTAAGTTATCTTTATGGAGTTAGGTCTAGATCCTAATCTACTAAAATTTGCTAAGGGTGTCCTACTGTCTTGTATGTTGTCTAGTGTGAAATTCTTAGTTCAAATATGATTTTTAATGTCTTTTAGAATTTAGAGAAGGTTTTTACATTAAAAAATAGGCCACATGATGTGAATGTCTCAATCAAATGTGAATTCGGATAAGAAAGATATATATCTTGGAAGACTTTATTTACCATCTTGTTGCTATATTTTGATTGGTTGAATATTAAAATAGTTATAATTTTTTTCAACGTCCTTGAAAATCTATGTTGAAGTACTATATGATTTTTTATCATCTATGAATTATTAAAAAAAAGTTATAGGAGTTGATTAGAGAGGTGTTCATTCTATTTCGACACCTCATCCTAGTTTAGTGGGAGGCAACACGCCACCACTCATTGAGTATTGGGTTCGACTTCTGATTCAACCCAACCACTCTTCATATATGTACATTTCATCTCCAGCTTATTGGATGACCAACTTTGCTCTATTTTGTGCTATTGTGCTTAATTTTATCTCTAATAGATCTTGGAATTCTACATGGTATCAAAGTGGTTTTGAATTTTTTTAAACCCTATATCTTCAACACAATCAAGGGTTTTCAATTGGCGTTTCATATGAGATTTTAGCCCTTGGTTCTTTCTGTTAGAATTTGAAGAATTCTATCACCAAGATCCAATGCATGCAAATAACCTGTCACAAAAGCAAATAATGGAGACACAACTCAGAGATCTGAAAGATGAAATATTCATTTAGAGAGGGAATAATAATTACAAAGTTATCAAAACCTTATAAAGGTGATCAAAACCCTAAAAAGGGGAGAACCCTAGGTTGTATGATAATAATTAATAAAGAATTAATTATTATATGCGTAAAGTTTAGCTTAAGTGAACTAGAGATAATAAGTGACTTTAATAATTAAATCAAATGATTTAATTAATAAGTGAATTAACTTACTACTCTAACACCCCCCTTAAGATAAACTTAGGGAGAAACTCAAAACCTAGAAACAACTACTGAAAGCAAGAAATGGGTCTCGACAATATGGCCTAATCAGGTACCCAAGTACAAAACAAATCTTTGTAAAGAGGAGAAAATGAGAAAATCTAGTGGAAAAAACCCCTCTCCAAAAATAGATGAAGCCTAGTGAAGAACTGAAGAAGCCTCCAAACTAGAGAATGTCCCAGAAAATAGGAACAAATGTTAGGTAGAGAAGACTGTAATCTGCATGAGTACCCTCTGATGACACTACTTGAATCAGGATAGCAAACAAAGGCAAACATCGGAACTTGAAGATACAAATGACAAAAACACCAAAGTCTGAAGAGCTGATCAAAATAAGAACACAAAGAACACCACTAAAGCATGAAGTTGCAAACTCTATCAAAGAATAACTGCTGGAACCTCCACTAAAATAGAATCTGATCGGGTAGAGAAGACTGTAATTTGTATGAGTGCCCTCAAATGACACTGCTTGAATCAAGATGGCAAACAAAGGCAAACATCGAAACTCAAAGATTCAGATGACAAAAAATACCAAAGTCTGAAGAGCTGATCAAAAGATGGAAGGATGCCTCCAAAATAGGAACGAAAGAAGTGTTCATATGGTAAATGATCCATCTCACTGAAATGTATAGGTATCCAACCATTGCATCCGCCTAGTACATAGGAACAAATACTGAAATCATAGCTCACTCCATCGAACCAAGGAAGCATTAGAACCAATAGGAAATACCCCCCCATAATGCTGAGCACGGAGAGGTATGGTGGGTACACTGAAAGAGGCTGCCAAGAATAACTGTATGTCGAAGAAAGTACAAACACATATAAAGGATGGTGTCGAGGATGATCAATCTCTCGACACATAATGAGGCTAATGTCGTGGAAGGAACACTCACTTAACAAAGGTAGATCAAACCACCCCATGACACTTTATTATGTAGCGTGAGTACAAACATGCACAAAAGGTGCAAGATCCCAAGCGTGCAATGATGACACTTTGTCTCAGTGCATTTGCAAAAAATAAATGCTATAGAAATAGATGTCTACAATGCTCAGGAATTACAGACAGCTTTAAGAACATAAGTAATAGCTGAAAATGAGTCATCCCATGCAAGGAAAATGATCCTAGGACCTGAAACATCCAAGATATCCACCAAATTGCTAAAAAGAAAAAACTTGAATAAAATGTACCTGGAGCAGATTATGGTGACGAGACCCATACAAGAAAGAGAACAGAACAATCTTCCCAACGACATGCGGAAGTCTAAAAACAGAGTCTGGAGAAGCAAGAAATGGCGACCAAAGTGCAAAAAGGAACCCTGATTTTGATTGGCAAAAAACCCTACAAGATGGCAAAATCAGAAAACCAATCCTGTAAAATCAGGTCAGGCTCTGAACCAACTTTTCGACGATATCTCGTTTGGTGAAAAACACCCCCGTTTTCTCAAGATATGAGCAAAAAATCGATGACTGTACCAAAACAATAAGAGCCCCAAAAAGTGTGCTAAATCTGGCGGAGCCCCACTAAATTTGGTGATGTCGCTAAATCTCCTGGAACTGCTAAAAAATTGGTCAAATTTGGTGGAGTTGATAGAGCGATGACGTGGCGGCCATGCAACTGACTGGGCAAAAATTGATTTTTTTGTGAGAAAAAAACATTAAAACAACATTAAAAAAACAATAATTTTAAAAAAGGGCCCGCGGCCTGGGGGCCTGCGCGACATCCTTGGGGCTAGCGCGGCCTCCTTGGGGGCCTGCGTGATTCCTTGGGGCTGTGGTCGTCATGCATGGGGGAGGCCCCACCGCCTACCGTGGTAGGTGGGTGGGGTATGACCCCCACCAACAAAAAAAAATGTTTTTTTTCAACATTTTTTTGCAAAACCCCATGAAAAAATTGAGATTTTTAAATATATTTTTGCAAAAATTTGAAAAAAAATTGTTGGCTTTTTTTGTGTGACTTTTCTCGATTTTCATGCCCAAAATAGGAGCACATGCAAAAAATTGTCTCAGATGGTAACTTTGTCTAAATTGGACGCGCCTTATATGGAAATAGGGGTTTTTGGACATTTTGAGCACAACCGTGAGGTCGGTTTGTGCCCAAAGTGCTCCAAAAAATAGTTCCCCCCATAACCACACAAAAAAATCTCAAAAATTGAAACCCTTAGCGCTCCAAAAAATCTTCAAAAAACTCAAGAACGGGCTGCAACAGCAAGGCTCTGATACCATGTTAGAATTCAAATTCTATCACCAAGATCCACTGTATGCAAATAACCTGTCACAAAAGCAAAGAATGTAGACACAACTTATAATGATCTGAAAGATGAAATATTCATTTAGAAAGGGAATAAAAATTACAAAGAGATCAAAACCTTATAAAGGTGATCAAAACCCTAAAGATGGGAGAAACCTAGGTTTTATGATAATAATAAATAAAGATTTAATTATTATGTGCCTGAAGTTTAACTTAAGTGAACTAGAGATAATAAGTGACTTTAATAATTAAATCAAATGATTTAATTAATAAGTGAATTAATTTATTGCTCTAACACTTTCCAACCCAAGGGGGCTTATTTTTGGTCCATGCTTGTTTGACATTTTTTATAAAAAAAATTGGGGAAGCTGCATTTTTTTTACCATAACAATTTTTTTTATGGAGGATTAATTTTGTAAGGAGGCAAAAATTCTTTTGCACATAACTTTTGCTTAGCATCTCAAAATTAATTTCTATTTTTCGCAAAAGTACATGTTTTTTGTCATGAATCCAAAGGGCACACTCATTCACTCTCATTATAAAGTGTCATTTTTCAATATTTTTTTGGGTTTGATTACAAAACACTCCTAAAAAGTGTCAAAAACAAAGGGGAACAAAAAGATAATCAAGGGGGTGTTGTGTGTTTTCTATATTTCACACTTCCTCAAGAAGTTCTCTTCATTTCCTTATTCTACAAAGAAACAATCTAAGTCTAGTAGTGTGAATTCTAATGTGACTATACAACACCTAACTCCTTTCAATTATCATGATTTGAAGTTAAAAGTAATTCTTGTACTTAAGAATAAAGGTTTATTTAGGCTAACAATGAGAACAAAAAAAACTTAATGCAACTAAGGACAAAAAAAAGTTTTCCAATAAGTGTGACCAAGCATTTGGTTTCTTATATTCAAATCTATCTCTTGAATTAGTATTTCACATTGAGAACTTGAAAACACCCAACCAAGTTTGAGAAGCTCTCAAAGCACTATTTGGGACAATTGATGAACTTAGAAGTCAATTGTTGGAAAATCAACTCTTATGTCTTAGTCCTTCAAGTGTTTCAACTTTAGATGACTTCTTCACTAAATTTAAATCTTTGAAGTTGCAATTAAAAGATTGTGGAATTAGCAAGAAAGATGATCAATTAATCTTTTATGTACTTTCCAAACTAGGTTTTGCATTTTTTGTGTTTGTCTCTACTTTCTATTATACTAAAAGAGCCCTTGGTACCTCATGGACTATGCCCTCACTTGATAAATTTGTTTTTGATCTTACAAGGGAACAATAAAAGTTAGTTCAAGTGGGTGTACTTTGAAATCTACTAAGGCAAAAACTCTAGTTGTAGGAAATGAAAAGTAACAAAATGCTAAAGGAGAGAAAAAAACACTAAAAAGGACAAGGAAGGGAAAAAAAGAAGATAAAATTGACAACTTCAAAAAGGATAACTCATCTTAACAAAGTAAATCATCTAATCAGAGAGTTAAATGTGCCTTTTGTAACAAAATTGGTCACGAAGAACATCAATGCATCAAAAAGAAAATTAACACTTTTCTACTAAAAAGGAATAATATTTAGGTAACTGATTATGTCAAAGCATCTTCTTCAAATGACGAAATTACTAAGGACAAAGAGAAATTGAAAGGAAGGGTCTTATTTTATAAAGAGATTATAAATTCTGGTGCTACACACCATATGTGTTCTCAACTTGATGTGGACTCTTTAGATCCTGATTCTAGTCCTAATTATTTAGATGCTTCAACAAATGACAGTCATATTCAGATAGATTTTCAAGAAGGGCCACAAGCTCTTTTTGGTGTGCAGTCTACATCAGCAATATCATCATCTTTTAGGGGGGCTTATAGGCTTCTTCTTTTCTTATCTCTTTTTTGGAGGATAGTTGTTTTCCCACTGGGTTTTCTATCTTTCTCCTTTTATGAGAGATTTCATTGTACATGGGTACCTCACTAGGCTAGTAGTTGAGACTCATTTTTTTTTTAGCTTGTCCTCCTAAATTATGCTTAAGGGGGTTGTTAGTGTATTTATTTAATTTATTTACACTTAGTCTTATTAAGCCTACTTAGTCGTCCATGGGGTAAAAGTACAAACCTGTGTCAAACTTTTATAAAGGAAGAGGACCACAATATGCAAAATTGTTAAACTTTAACGACATAAAAGTGGCATTTGTGTTTAGAATTTGAAAATGATGTAAACTAATGAAATGTGTAAAATTGGATATAGTTTATGCCTAAAAAAATTTTAAATTTTTTTGAATAAGAATTGACATAGTTTTTTAATTTTTGAAGTCCATTTTTTAATTGCTAAAAAACACTGAAAAATCTAGGGTCTAGTTCCCACCAAAAAAATATATGTAAATAATATTTGTTTTCTTCTTATTTCAGAATATGTTTTAGATGACATGTACAACTAGTGCAGAAAAAAGAAAGATTGGTTTTCGGTATATATTTTGTCTGTTATAACTATTCAAAGTCAGAGTTACCCGAAATTAACAGTTTTTGTCTCCGCCTAATTTTCCCTAGCAAATCTACACCAAATACAAAAAAAATTATATATTCTTGAAGATGACTCTCTCATCTAGTGTTAAATATAAGTTTTAAATTTTTCTGACATGATTTGTTATTTTTTTTTTCATTTTTTTGAACGAGCTTGTTCTCCAATGTTAAAAATACCTATTTGGAGTTTTTTCAACTTATAATATATTATATGTAATCAAAACACTATAAAATTATATGACCATAATCTAGATTCTGAGCTCTACAAAAATGTATTTTTAGATTTTAAAACAAGTTGAGTTTTGATAGAGAATTTAAACCCTAAAGTGACGTGTTCTCAAATTTTCCATTTTTTGCTTCTTTGGCTGCCACATGAGATGCCACATAGGGAGTTCCGGCCAGAACTGGATCGGTCGAAACTAAGGCCGACCAAACATGGTCGCGTGGATGACCACGACCCTCAAATCTCATATATAAATGCATTTTTTAAAAAAAATTAAAAAAAAAATTATCAATTATTACGACTTAAAAAATATTTTTTTAATAAAATCATTTTTTAATTGTTTTAAAGGCATATTTTGGGGCATTAAAGGGCAACTACGAATTAAGAATATCAAGGAGGTTTGTATTATTTGCAAGTTTATTTCTTTTTTTAGTTTTTTTTTTGTGTTTTTAATTAAAGCATTGTTCAATATTAAATTAAGAACTTATCAATATTTTTTTTGATTTTTTTATCAAGAGTATATGGTTTTGTGTATGCAAGTGAATCAAAGCTCTCAATTTGAACAATTTGTGCGATGGGGAATAAAAGGAACAGAACAAGAAAATATGATCGAATAAGAGATGACAAAATGAAAGGTCATACAAAACGTAATGAAGATGAACCTGTTGAAGTTCAAGAAGATGCAATTCAAGTAGGGGAACAAATTGGTGGAAATATATCTTTTGACATGGGCAATTTGATGGAGATGGATGAGGATTCACTTTTTAGACAATTTTCATATGATGAATTTGTATCTGAAATCACAACAAAAAATAATGCAAAAAGATTTGGGATGAATACTTTCAAAATAAAAGTCTGATTGGAAAAATACAATTATTTGCTAGGTTTTTCAGGAAAAAAAGAAATGACTCATGTTTTGGAGTTGTTAGGTGTTGATAACAAGAAAAATTCAGGAGACAATGTAAGTCGAACAATAGTTAAAAATTTGCAAGATGCATTGAACGACATTAACAACTCAAGTCGATGAGCTGATTTAAGTGTTGCACGTAGAGCATTGATGACTACTTTATCTTGTGTGTGTGCTATTTGGTACCTGTTAGATAGCCACAAACACTTCAATAGATCATTGTTTTAGTAACTTAGGGTTAGCAAAAACATGAAAACACACTAAACCCTCTAAAGGCGACCTATTGCCTTC
>MU227721.1:40339-54145 GCA_018584345.1 Thuja plicata | reverse complement strand
AGTATACACAATGATGTTACTACAAACCACTATGTTCATCCACATTTTCATTTACCATTAGAACTATTGACAAACAATGTTCTTCCCTGATAGATTCAGGACATGCAGGGAATCCTTTGAATTGGGTCTTGAGCTTACATTCTCGAAACATAAATCATCACATAAATCTTTTAACAATAATACATCTCCATTTTAACAGTAATACATCTCCATTTTAGAGACAAATGTAGACTGATCTAGATTTCTTGTGCATGTGTCTAGGATCGTTGTGTAGTTTTTGTGCAGCTATATCACACTTCCTCTCTATGCACTTGTGACACAGGTATTTCTTGTTATGCTACCCTTTTACGTAAATCATTAACCAATATAACAAATTATCCTTTTAAGGTTTAAGAAATATTAAAAAGAACCAAGTTTAGTTATGATTAGTACATGTATGGTAGAATTAGTGAAGACCAGAGCTTATGAAAACATATAAGGTATGATATGGATACAATACATGTTGAAGATTCCCATATACAAATATGGAAATTATAAATACTTACATATAGTCAATTATTTATATATCTAAGTGTATCTGGATGCATCAGCTTCACTGGCTTGTAGAGTGATTTCCAGTGAACATTAGAGCTCCTATGTTATACAAAAATGTCTTCCATCCCAAAATTACCCATTCAATCAATTTGATGCATAAATTTGACTCATTCTATTTCATAGGCCAACACTGGAAAGTTATTTGAGAACTAATACAAACAGAATACGATAAGGTCTTAACTCGTGTCGGGGTTGTTTTTTTGTTATGGTGGAGGCCAGGAATAAAGTCTTAACTCATGTTGGGGTTGCTGATGTGTTTGGACTAGTTATAGTTGCACTAGTCTACACTGTGGGACATATCTCTGGTGCTCACATTAATCTTGCAATTAGTCTTGCCTTAACATCTGTGGGAAAACTTTATCCTCAGGAGGTGAATTAACCTAGCATAGAAAATACAAATAGGGTTTGATCTTTGAAAAAACAAATCTTCAAATGTAATATTTTGGATTCTAAATGACCTTTAACTATGTTTATTTCTCTTACGTCTTTGAAACTCTTAGTTGCCCATTTATATTATATGTCAGATTGTGGGTGCCACAACAGATGCAGCTGCACTCAATATAATTATAACAAAAGTCTCCATTGATGTTGCTGTCAATGTTCCTCCTGGACATCCTATGGCATCGCCGATTGTGGAAATCATTACCACATTCATACTCACCATTTTTATATTTGTAACAGTTACAGACCCTAAAGCAGTAAGTGATTCAATCTACTACAATTATACAGATCTATACTACGTTTGATTTTATAACTTTTAGTAACATCTTCTCGTGCAATGAGAAAACATAGGAGAAAAAAATTAGGGATGGGTGTATGTTTATGGTATATTACTAGTAATTGTTAGACATCAAAGGAATTTTTAAACCAAAAACAATTATGTTTGACCATTAAATTGTATACTAACATTTAAGTTTTAGTTATTCATCATTTACTAGATGAAATTTTGCCACCATAGTATCTACGTAGCTAATGAGTGATGCTTTATTCTGCAACCAGGTGAAATGGTAGGGGTTGTTGTGGGTGGTGTAGCTGCCTGTAATGGTTTATTTGTAGGGTATTTGTTGAACTAATAAATAAATGTTTACATTTATATTTTGTGTGGAGTGTATTTTGTTTGAATATTTAGTTACTACTAAATGAAGAATGTGTGTTTTCAATACAGACCACTGTCGGGATTTTCCATGAACCCAACTAGATTTGGTAATCTTAAATAGTGTAGAAGAGTCCCTCCTCTAAGACATTGAAGCTTAACACAATAGCTTTTAATATTTTAGACAAAATGGTGATGAATTCTTCTCAAGCAGCCTGGTACATATGGATGTTTGATTTTCTTCTCTCACATTTCTAATCTTTCCTTTCTAATTCCCATTACTTTGCGCACTAATACTGATAATTGGATTTTGTTGTGTGTTTCCATTTTTTGAATTGACGGGGTTTTTCTAGTGGTGGTTGCAATTTTGCCCCTTGGTTATGGAGATGGTGTACTAGACATTGTGGGAACAACTGTGGTAACAGGTACCGAATACACCATCCTTCCTGTCAAGGTTAAGACAATAAATGTAGTTTTAATATGTATATTTCTGAAGATAACATACATTTTTATTATTTTGAAGAAAAATGATGCTTAATCAGTGAGTTCTAAATGATCAAGCATATGAAAAGCATGCAGCTTCAGTTAGCTTGTTCTATTAAATTTTTTTTCAATATTCAATATGCTTACTACAATTATTTCATCTTTTCTGCTCATTCTTGATCCTCTTCATGAGAGTGTTACATCCTCTACTTTCTTTTATGGTTTTCACCAATGTTGGTTACAACTAATGGACACTTAATAACTATTTCTGAACAATATTGCTTCTATGACTACTTTCCATTGATAGTGAACATTGATTTCCTTAGAAAGTCTGAAAACAAGGTATCAAACCCTTCAAGAACAATCACTTGTAACAACATATGAACTCTTCAACAACACTCAATCCTTGTATTGAACTGCTTCTCCTCTTTGTAAGCATTATCATGACAATGTAAAACCATTGCATTTGTATTATTGGTCACTGTTTCATATATGGGATTTGTCACATATATTCTCATTTTTACCAAGCGTGTTCTTTCTTATGTCTTTTACATATAATAACAATGTTCTTCATAATGGTAACCAAGGCTCTTTGACCCTTATAACATCAACTGGTGTTCTTCATCTAGTTACATATCTTCACTATGTATTTGGAACTACTTTTTGATCTTTCATGAACTCACTATCCTTGATCTCCACACATCGTTGTTCTTTCAATCATTCACTATTTGTTTGTCATGTAACAATGTATTATTGATATGTAGGGTCCTTTCATTGTTATCTACTTGATTACTATCATGTATTGTGCGTGAGAGGATCTTCTAAATCACTATTATCTTTTACATTATCTTTTTCTCATTAGAAATGTGATTTATTCATGTGCATGGACTGCTATAACTAGTAATCATACCATTGGACTGTTATGATGCTCATTCTTTCACTAATCTTGCTTTTCATTCTCATGTCAACCATATGCCTTTATACCTTGCAAATCATTTCCCTCCAACGGGATATTAATATCAATGTTATGATACCTTGCAATATGTCCCTAGTACTTTTTTACACATTGTGTTCCTTCCTTTCATAACAGCTTAACATATCCCTTTCCTAACTATGTTTAACATTTTTAATGACCTCCTTAGATTAATGTCTCTAATTCCTTGATGTTAGTGATGCATATTGTTTAGGATAGATACTATTTATTTTGTTGTCTTGAAACCTTCCCTTCATTGCATTATCTCTATTTTAGGTGTCATAGCACTTTGTCATCAATCATTTGTTGTCCTTCATCCTTTGATTCAAATCATTTTTTCATCTTTGTGTTGCATGATTAATAATTATTTTTATTGATCTTTTTCAGAGAATTTTATAAAATACGATGAAATAAAATATATCGTCTAGTGTATGGTGTTGATTCAAACATGAAACACTACCTTTCATTAGTTCATGCATCAAACTTTATTCAAAAACTACCCTTGTCATCATCTGATTCGCTATCCTCAATTGTTGCTCATCTCCATCATACGTGTTGTCCCTGCATTAATGACTGCTTTTCTTCTTTCCATATTGTTTTTTCTTTGTGAGAGCAATGTTTTGTTCATTAATGGCTACATCAATCACATGAAGAGTGTTTCTCTTACTAATGAAACTCATCTTTTTTATCAATCTGAATTCTATTCATCTTAAACTACTCCTTTATTTGAAACCCATTGCTATTTGTTGTCCCTTTGTTATTTTCCACAAGAAGTTTTGCGTTGAACACTTCTTTTTCTTCCTCTTTTAAGTGTTGCTCATGTTAATGTTGGCCATCACTGGCTATTGTACTAACAACACTTGACTCTTTGCTCAAGTTGTTGTATCTTTCAAGCTTTGAAATGAAAATTTACTTGATTCACGGTCTAATAAAAATTAATTATTCAAGTCCATTATGATGTCACTATAGTTTAGCTCTTATGGGTGACAAGTAGTCACAGTTGATTGCAATTTGATAACTCTTGGAGACTCTTTTCTAATTCATATATATTTATTTTTATATGGTTGGGATTTGTTCATAGATCTTCTACAACATGTTTAAGCATAGGTTGGTTTGGTGTGGATATGCATTTACAAGCATTTGATTCATGTTCCATGACCATGACTCAATTCCTATGGTTGTCTGAGTTCTTGGAGGATCATTAAATAGACAATATGAAATCAGAGTTCGCAAAGGGGTATTTAATATTATATAAAAGTAGTAAAATGCATCACTATGCATGAGGGATAGAGAGGGTAATGTTATTTTCTCAAGTATTTGGGTAAGACAATAGAAGTGTTTCTTCCATGGTGTTCCAAAGATGGGGATGGTGAGATGGCATGGGATGCTTTTTATCTTCCACAACATGTTTAAGCACACCTTGGTTTGGTGTGGATATGCATTACAAGTATTGGATTTATGTTCTATTACATATTACTCAATTTCTATGAATTACGATTTTGATGAATTCCACGAACATGTGAGCAAAGAACATTTTGTGTATTATAGGCTACATCAAAGCTCAAGGTAATGGCTAGTTAGGATTGTCTCAGAGATGGAATACCTTGCTTCATGGTTTGTAACTTTTTCAATCTCTAAAAATTTTGGATGTTGAATGATTGGTCTATTTTTGATGTTTTTCTCTATTGCATATCAACAACATTGTATTTTTTAAAATTGTCATCTAAATATATATTAATGCAAAGTAACACCTGAAGATAAATATCTAGACTAATCACCGACCAGGATGTTGGTGATTACTCTGGATATTTATCTTCAGGTGTTTTTTTGCAACATTTCTTCTTGGTCAAACTTTTGACTGTTTTGTGTCAAAATATTTCATCGTGGGTTTGGCATCCTGGTCGGATGTGCTAAGAATTTTGACGCATTTTGGTCGAAACCCTCAGATAGGTTGGTCTGCATATCGACCATTTTATGTTGAAATGTTTCATCGTAGCTATGGCATCCAGGTCGGATGGGCTAAACATTTTGACTAAGTTTGGTCGAAACCGCCAGGCAGGTTGCTCTGCATATTGACCATTTTTTGTCAAAAATTTTGCGTCGTGGGTTTAGCATCCTAGTCGGACATGGAAAACATTTTGACGACTTTTCGTCGAAACCACCATTTAGAACTGGCCAATTTCAATTACCACTTTTGATCAATATTGGCGTAGAACATTTGACCTTATCCACCATGTGTCAAAAGTTTGACTAGAAAAATAGCGACGAAGCAATTTATGGATCATTCGACCAATTGGTAGAAACTTAGACCAATTTTTGGTCAAAAAAAGGAGCCAATTCTACTAGTGATAGGGGTAGACATATTGTGTTCTTATGTTTTTCTCTGCTTTGTGCTTTGGATACAATTAATATATATTGTTAATATGTATCTAGAGTGTTGTGATTGTACCACAGGCCAACACCCTCTTGTTGCTGCTTTTTATCAAAAACATATTTCCATATAAGCTTATGGCATTCATGGTCGAATTTATATTATACATGAAATGAAATAAATGATAAATAAGAAAATAATCCGCAAGACAAAGATTGCAACAACAAAAAAAAAATGTTTCGAAGTCCAAAATGGGCCTACAACTCTCTATATAAATACCACATATTTATTATAGCTCATGCAATTTCTCATAAGTAAGGCTAACTTGTAAGCTATAAAGGATACATAATGCAACCCTTACAAACATATAAAAGATGACATCCACAACAGTGTATGAGAATAACCGTCCTACTTACGCGTTAACTATTTTGCATAGTGCCAAGCAAAACCCTCCTGAAAAAATGGATTTATTGAAAAAGCTTCAGGGAAACTTCGAAACAGATGCAAACGATATGTGAAAAGTCAAATTCTACAACCGTTGCCCAAATATTCTTTGGTTGCCCTAGTAAAAGAGGTTTGAAACAATTTATAAAAGACTGATGGGACCATAAAAGGAATAAGGGATTCTTTTGAATATTGTATTTGTAGCTGCATGCGAAATGTGAATTCATAGACACGCACCTAATCATTTGACAAAATCCTTCAAAGAAACATCATCACAAGGAAAGAAATAAAATGATTGCACGATTTGCAGATTTTGGATTTGTTGAATAGCAGATTTCAATTTCAAGGAGTAGAGTAAATCTAGGCACGTGTACAAACTGTGGAAGCACACATAATCTCATGCTTGCAATCTGTGGAAGCACAAACTGGGCACGTGAAATGAAATGCATAATGCCACGTTTCTTGGAAGCTTAGTTTTTCAATTTTTAATTTTATTCAATTTTTATTTATTTATAGAAATAGACTAAATTATTTTTCATTAATATATAATATAACTATAATTATTCCTAAAAAAAGTACATTCACAAATTTTAAAATAAAAATGAATTGCATGAAGTTTTCAAGAGGTCTAAATTAATTTGTAAGACAATATAGACCATACGAAAATTGAGGGACTATATCCCAAACAAGAATTAATTAGAAAAAAAGGCAGATGAAAATAGTCTCCTACTAAAGCCAGGGACTAATAAAAGATTGTGCTTAGCCATAAAATGTCTTCTCAATATAATTGAATGACTTATTTTGCATATGACAACAATTTATTAGTGTTTTCCTTTGAAATGACAAATACAGTCCCTAAATTGGATTTGATGTTGATAAAATGCTTTCATGTTTTTCCTGATTTGCTTTATAGGATGCTCTCCCGAATCCAGACATTAACATATATGTACTAATATATATTATATTTTTAGATTTAATAATCTACATAATTACTAGTGTTGCATATATTATATAATACATATTACCTTCCCTCTCTCCCTATTGTAAATATTACATGACCCTCTTGGTATTGGAGTCTGATTATCTTCCTCATTCACATCTTTATATTGGTCATTTTTGGATCCCTATTAGTGGATATCTAGTTGATTTGTGCTACATGGACAACCAATTGAACCACTTGTGCTACATAAATGTATGCAAAAATATTAGGCACAAAATTTCCAAATTGACTTTGCATACCTCTTCCGCTTTTGGAAAATGGGAATCGGTGAATTTGTATAGACCAATTCTAATTTTGGTCTAAAATGAGCATTCTGCAATTCCACCTCAGAACCTGAAATTAGAATTGAGGCATGAAATTGAAATTGAGAATTCAATTTTGAGAAAAGAGACCATTCCCATCTTCCAATTCCAAATCAATTCGAACAACCAAACCACGACCCTTGCAATTGCTAGTTAAAATTCTAGAGATGATGAAGTTAGGATATGCGTGGTAATATTTCTTGCAGCATTATTAATTTCCTATAACATCCATCTTATCACGTCTTTCTATGCCCACTTCCTACTGCACACGGTATTTATTGCAATACAGCTTCTGCACACAAAAATAGACACGCGCCTACCGAGACTCTGGAGTCTGATGAATTCCTAAGGTTAAAAAGGAAAGTATGAGACGATAATAAATATAAACATTCCCTGCCGTACTGGACGACGAAATAAATATATTTAAAAGGAACTCATTGCCATTCACAGATAAGATTGATGTGAAGGCGGGACAGTGAAATGAGAAAATGGTAGGAAAAAGAGAGTTGAAAACTATAAACAGAAGAGGAGTCTGCAGCTTCAGAATGCTAACACTGATTTGTGCGTGGATTTCGTTACCAGAAGAGGATCTGCCGAAAAAGGATTTGACTTTACAACCGAACAGCATTACCTGTAAGTTTCTAAAATATTTTTTACAAATATATTTTTGTGTGATTCCTACAATTTCTTCAATCCAGGAGACTAGCCATTCTGTAGTACGGTTTTCATACCATGGCTGGAACTAAATCATTAAACTACATATGATTTAATGGGTATAAAGTTTGTGAAAAGGAAAAGATAGTCATTTCAAAATAGCCTCAAGAATCAGGAGAACAAGCTAAACTATAATTTCAAAATAGCCTCAAGAATTAGTAGAACAAGCTAAACTAAAATTTAAAATGCACAACCAAATCATATGACGACGCTACATATGACGACGCTACAGCAAAATATTACATAACCAATCAAAGCATAAATCTTTCTAAATAAGACAATCTAAAAATGCAGTCGTATAAGCTCTTAGCCCACTCAATCAAACCCAAATACAAAAACAGACATGGCTATATTAATAGGAGATTTGCAATAGGGTAAACAGCAAATACTATTAAACAAAAACATCCATTTTGATTGCAAATACTACTAAGTATCTCCTCTTTCTAATGTTATAACCCTTGGGATGAAGAGGTGGTTAAAACTGTAATAGATTCTATGTATATATTATCTTTTACTTCCTTAACTTGCATCATAAATTAATAGATTGACATTATTTACTACTCGTGGTGCTATTTTCTTTATTTCAGTTTTATTAGGTTCCATGAATTGTAAATGCTTATATTTTTATATTTATTTTGTACAATTAATTGTGATTAGCAATAAGTTTTTACCTATTTACAAAAAAATCTTATATGAATGTCAAGTTACTTGTCTATAAAATTATGTAGGCTACTCTAGCTAGATAATGAGTCATCAAGGAAATAATTATGGAATATTCATTAGTATAAACAAGAAGCCAGATACTAATGATTATGTAGGCTCTTTCAGTAAAATGCTGAGTTGTATAATATTATGTTAAATTCTTGTACAATTGTTGTGCGAGATTTAATTGTCACTCAAATTTACTTATTTATCTTGAGATTTACTATGGGAATTGTTTATCTTGGCTTTCATGTATCCCTTTGTATCGTTTCATCATTTTGATAGTTTCTTGAATCATATTTTTGGGTTGTAGAAGATAGACCTTGTGAATGTTATGTTAAAATGCTTGAGGTCTCTCTTTTTCACTCGATTGGTCACTCAATTGGATAATCATGAAATTTTGTTATTATCAACGATTTGATATCCGTAAATATTTAGGTTTGAATAGAAGATCTTGTTAAGATAGGACATCATTATTTTTTTGGAATGATAGAAGTGGTGAATACACCCTTAGCAATATTAATCGTGGGTCTTGTGTTAAACACCAACCTCCAAATATAGTTTATCTTTTGTATGGTGTGGGATTCGGTGCAAGACAAATAACTAGTTGTGTTGGAAGCTAATATCAGGTCTTAGGTAAATATTAAAGTATATACTATATCTAACTTCCATTGTTGAATGCATCAAGTTGTGTAGACGTGTGTAGTTATAGCTATTGGGGCACGGTGAATATAATACAAAAAGAAAGAGAGAAAAACTCAGGTATGTCGTGCCATTTATGTTTGTTATTTGAACATATCAATGAACTATCATTCTAACTAGATTCCTTATCCTACTAGTTTCTAGTTTTATGATATAACAAGTTGGATCATATTTTGTTGTTTTAATTAATGTAGTAAATTATTGCATTAAGTAAAATCATTGTCATTCTAAATTCTTGTTAAATTATACAATGAGTAGGATCATAATATGCTACTTTGAATCTAGTATGCTATTGTTTAATAAAAATATTTGCAAATTAGTTAAGTTTTGAGTAGAATAGATAGGTTGTGTAATGTCCATTAAGAATGTATCTTTTTGGGCATTACACCTAGGTACAAAAGGCCAACCTACAAAGGGAAGCAAGATGCTTGCACATAGAAGAGAACAACTTTAACACAACAAATAAAATGCAAACTACTAATATTGGTCCTAAATTTCTCGCGAGATATAAAAATGAATAAGGTCGTATCATTCCCTTTGTGTTTCTCATGTAAAGAACTTAAGAAGAAATAGTCATTCAAAGCAAGGATCTAGTGGGTACATATGCACAAGTCAAGTAAGCTTTTTAAACCTTTCCATATTTTCTCCATTACCACATCCCATACCACTACTCTTATTATATTATAAAATATGAGAATCTTGATAAACCTTTTACATTAATAAATAGGTCTTCACATGATAAATGGAGGTATGCACCATGGAATGACAAGATGACGTCCATGGAAATGTTTGGTGCAATTTTGGATGTAGTGGAGGTTAATGACGCAAATTGTAATCATGCATCCACCTTTTATTAGCTTAAACATGATCCAATATGCAAGGAGAATTTATTTCACCCAAATAACATGAAATATATCCTTAGAATAAATAATTAGTACCAAGGAAAACTTGAGTTATTATTCTATAGGCATATACATTAGGATGCACTAGCTTATTCTAGCGAGATCATAATAGACTACTACTCAAATGTTTCAAAGAAAGAAAATATGGCATGTAGTATAGCCATATAAATTCTAAGGGGTATTCTCATAATATATACCACCTTAAGAGTTTGGGAAAAATCATTTTAAGTTTGTTGCTTGATGATAATAATATGGAATAACAATACTTCTTGCAAGTAATGGTTCTAACCTAAGTGTATTATGTTTCTTTCTTTGTGCATTCCTTACCACTATTGGGCATGATAAAAATGTGATCATGCCCATCCTCTAGTTGTTGTCCCTTTTTGTGCTATATTATTAGATGCCTATGTTTTTGGTTCCTAGAAGAGATGCACGTACCTAACTAGGACTCATTTTGGTGCTTAACTTTGCAATTCTTAAAGTTGTATGGTCCTAGTCAAAATTTGAAAATTTTAGGCTAAATCTTGGATTTTAAGAGCTTCCCATCCTAGCAATCCTTTCTTTTCACTCGTACTTTTCCCCTTCTTCCTATCTTAGTTTGTAACTTTCCATAGCTCACATTATTTTCTTAAACCCTTGAATTTTGACACTTTGCATATATCTCTCAAGGTTAGTGTTTTTGTCATCCTTTTTCTTCAAGTCCTTAAGGGATGAGTTCCTTGTTATCCCCAAACCTCAATTCTTGATCATTTTCACTATGTTATTTTTTTGAAGTTCTAACTTTAGTCATCTTTTACTTATGTCATTTATGGCACAAGTTCCATTATTTTCTTGATCCTTAAATTTGTATATAATTTCCAGGCTTCATATTATTTTAATACGTTAGATATGTAATAATACCTTTAACATGATAATTTTGAGAATAGATTATGACGTATTCCTAACTCCATACCTCTAACATTCCACACCATGTTATCTTGTAAGGTTCACAATTTTAGACCCAATTACTTGCATGCCTTGTGGGATAAATAACTTTAATATCATTGGTTCTTGATTCACAATGTTTTCCTTCATCTATTTATTAGTTTTGGTAATGTAGAGATGCCTCTATTTTGTTTCTTTTGGAATGAGGCATGGTGTGGTTAGTGCCTGAGATTTTACGCTGGAACATTAGTACAAAAATAAAATAAGATAATGCTTTTTTATACAAGAGTGATATTACATAACCACACAATTACCCAACATGCATAAGGTGCCAATTTCACCAGTGATGACAACCATCTTGTACACCAAAGAAAAATATGAATATATATATGGGAAACTTAACTCTATGTTGGATCATGACACTAAGGTTGACACAAAAACTTAGGCATGTGGTAGAGATACATGACTTCCAAAACTATTGGAACACCCTTCAAACCTATCTACAAACTCACCCTCCAAATTTTGTTGGGCTACAACTACCATAAGGGCTCGAACTACCATTTCATGGTTCAAAAGGAAATTTTTCTATGGGTTATACTTTAAAGTCCAATGGGAAAAGAATTGAAGTCCCAATTCCAATATGAATTCCACCCTTCACTTAATGAATTAACCTAGACCTAAAAGATCATTGATCTTAGGCCCCCCCTTAGACTTAAGACTTGCTCCAAGTTTGAGGTTTCACTCACATTGCAAGTCTCATAGCAATACAAAACTCTCCTTTGAAAGACCTCTTAACTTTTTCCTAAGTCCTTGGTTCTTTCACCCTTTATGATCCATGGTACAATGCATGGATCACCAAAAATTTCTCATAGGTCTCATATTTTCACAAGGATTTGAAACCTTTGTTTTGATTCTTGAACCCGACTTGGCTCCTACAAACTACCACATAAATAACCTAAAACCTTTCACCATGTGGATTTTAGAACTTTGCATGCACTTGGTAATTAATACCAAGTACCAATTCTTTCTTGGCTTTTATAACCTACCAAGTAAAGTTACAAAGAAAGACTTAGAATTAAACCAAAACTTGGACATAGTCTAGAGTATGAAGTCTACCCCGAGAACCATTACTAAACAACATGAAACTCTTATAGTGAAATGTTTATAATTCCTCTTAATCCTATAAAATTTTGAGTTCCAAATCTTAGACCTTACTCAACACCCCATTCTCATTATGGCCAACAAAGTGAAAATCTCTAAGCATGGAAACTAGCAAGGGACAATTCTTCACTTATTGAGGTCTAAATTTCTTTATTTATGAATAATAATAAAAAATCAAGTGAAAAATCTTAATGGATTGTGGTAACCAGCTTGGCTGCATGAGAGACTCCCAAAGAACATTGTTCCTGAAGGAACAAGGAGAAAATAATCTTAGCTATATAACATAAAATAAATAATATAAGCATAATAAGACACCAATTCTACACAATATTGAGCATGTTCGACACCAATTTTATGTACATGCCAAAAATAAATGAAACAATAATCCATTTTGACAAAAAAAAAATGGTTACCCATAATCATTTGAAATAATAAATATAACCTTAAATAATCAAAACTAAATATGCACAATTTTCATGATTTTAGCTTTATAAAAATGTCAACACCTTCACAAGACAAGGCATGAAAAACATCGAATGATATAAATAAATAATTTACCTTAAATGATTATAAACTAAACAAGGATGATCATAACCTATATCACCATTTACATTAAAGGATAATCATGTAATAAATACAAAGGTCTCATGAATTATATTTACAAAGATAAAACACTTGATTGAATTAAATCATAACATAATTTTTTTTAAACAAAAGTTGGTATGTTTCGTTCGAAAGTTTTTAGCATTTTCGATCGAAACAAATAAATATGTTTTAATGGGTCACGCTTTTCAGGACGAATTCCTTCCTCCCGAAAAGTGTAACCCGCTATTGTGGTATTACCCCGTTGTATTTATTATATTAATATAAGTATAAACTAGTTCGAGGGCTCATTCGGGGCTGAATCGAAAAGAAAACCTGAAATCCTTGCCCATTACAATCGTGAAATGACAAAATTCAGTTGACCAATTGAAATATGGAGATATTGCTGCCGTACAACTATGAGCGCCCAAGCGCGGATTAGAAACTAAATATACACTACTATGACCATAGAGTCCCGATGTTCAAAGTCTATTAATAATATCTAGCTTCCCAAAACAAAATGACCTTGGCCAGGAACGGATATTAATGCTATACATATACAAAAATGAATTCCCCGAAACCCACCTACTCCATGGCGTTTGGGTCCACCCAGTCGGATTCTGGTTGGGATCTTGGTGTCCAACTCGAGTGTTCACCCATGTTTGCTTCAAACTGATCTCCTTGAGGCTCTGTATCCCATCCTGACTGTGTGCTATAATTGTGTCACACTTGTATGAATCATTCCATTCAAGGTTGCTCAAGAATGAGGTCTCAAATATCGATCCATAGCTCTCTAGTCATGGATGTGTAAAAATGTAAAATGAAGGCCCTCAGATTGACCTAGTTGTGTCTATTGCAA
>MU227721.1:2905-18686 GCA_018584345.1 Thuja plicata | reverse complement strand
TTTCCTCTTTCCTGTTATCCTGCTCATGGCTCGGGGAGTCATACGGCTCAGAAATGTCCTCTTCAAGAACTTTGAAGCTGTTATCCCCAGAATGCTCCGCACTACTGTCAACAATTTTAGTGTCTGCATCTTTATTCTTCACAGTTTCAGTCCCTTTATACTAACAATAAGTTAACATACAATGATATTGGGGTTTTTTGAACTTCCTTCTTTCTAGGTTCAACAGTTCATTGACCTCATAGGACATATAGCTGCAATGCCCTACATGCCCTGGATTTCAAATTTTTTACAGAACCTGCAAATCATCTACAATAGCAAGTTATAGTATCAGGTAACTTTTTTTTTTTTTGTTATGTAGTTTAATCATAGCTAATTGATCTTTGTTTGGTTATATAGTTTAACTAATATGGAAGCTTTTTTAACATTGGAATCTACTAATTTTGCTTCAACGTTTAATATTATTTTGGATTCCTTGTCTTGGAGTTATTCATTTTCATTAAGATTTGAAATGGGATGCATGGATACAATTTTCCTTGGCTTTAGGTAAGCAGGTTTTAAAAATAGAGAATGGACTCCCAATTTCTAGTATTGAGAAGTTTGAAATATTTTGAAAATTTATTAGTTGGGTGCCATTGTTTTATTAAGGAATAAGCTGACAGGATTATCTGTTCAATGTAATAATACAAACAAAACTTCCAGGATTATTTGCAGGCTGTATTAGTAAAAAGAAGCTACATCATTGAAGTTGACGTGCTTGATGAGGTTGACATGAAAGATTAAGAATGGGATCCGGCAACATTTTAGATTATTTTCATGACCATTTTGTGTGACTAATATGTGTATTTCTTGTGTATAACATTCATTGTGTGACAAACATTCTTTCTTTTTTGTGATTGTGCATTTATGTTGATGCTTTGTTCCATCTTTTGTTTGTTCTCTCTATTTATTCAATTTTTTTCCAAGTGTTTGTCTTGTTTTGTTTTGATTTTTTTTTCAGTTTTCTTATGTAAGCGTGCATGCTGGTCTGTCTATTCATCCTTGACTTTTTCTATTTTTTTCGTTTTGGTGTTACATTTTATGGCAAAGCATAGGATGAGGCAGAAAAAGGGAAAGGCAGAACAACCGTGGGCAAAATATTCTTCCAGGTAATTCTTCATAAACAAGAAAGAGCTCATTACTACTTGTTGTGAATCCGGTCAGTTCAAAATTGACATGATAAACTTCGTAAAGAATTTTCATTTTGGATTCAAATTATTTAGTCTTAGTAATTTTCATCCTCTTAATGAGAACTTGATTTTTTCACCTTTTTTCCCCACTCATACATTACTGCCTTTTCTCTATCTAAATAGACTGCCTTCTATCAAATTGTTTTATACACCCTTAGTATTATTACAGTCTACTACCCTTGAAGTTGTAAGCCCTGCTTATTTGCCATCTAAATGAAGAACAATATTATGGGTTATAACTACATCTGTATTCAACACATCTTTCTATGTCTAAGCAGTGATGTCAAGAAATTCATGCCGAATATTAAAATGAGAAGAACAATCTACAGGAAAAAGACACCACCATTCTTGAGTTATTTCATTAGATTCATTATTTCCATAGGTACATCCATAATATCACTTATTAGAAGGATACAATAGTCCTCAATGAGAGAATAGTGGGTAGAATGTCACAAAAAAGGCAAGATTGTCTTAAAAATCATAGCGTGTTACCTTAAATAAGTCTGAAATTCATGATCACGATGAAAAWAGGGGCATGGCCATAACACCTAGAATCTCACTCAAGATTTAATTAGTAGAGAAGAAATGCAAAGAAGATATTATAGATACCTCGTTTGACTTATATGAATGGATTTGTCATTGTGAGATGCWTATAACCTATATATTAGAAGAGAGATGTGGTTCCATCTCAAGATGAACCTTTAATTCCTTKTTTACAAAGAAAATTTATAGTTYCCTGTGTTTAGAAACCATCTTAAAACCTAGGTTAAACTGCTGTTAGATAGTTGAGAGAAAGGAGTAGTGTCATTACTAGCATGATAAAAATAGGCAATGTACTTGYATAGATTAATACAAKATTAAAAAATAGATGATGCAAAAGGAAGAGGATTTTGACCGAAATTATTAGGATCAATGTGTATATAATGTATGTCAAGGTGAAGGAGTTCAACTTTAAATAACCAATAGGAAAAAAAATYATCAATACATGAATACAAAAGGCTAGAATAGTACAGGAAGAGGAAATGATAAAAGATGAAGGTTAATACAGAGGAAATGATAAAAGATGAAGGTTAAACTCTTTGAGTAGGAGCAATAGTAGATGAAGAGGTGGTCATCAAAAGAGGAAAACAAGTATCAATTAGTGAAGAAGCAGCACAGAGTAGATGATGGAACTCAAGAAATGCATGAAGTAGGAGAAGCATAAGGATGAAAGGGAATATTAGATTCTTTAATAAAATGATGATTAAAGGTATCAACATCTACCTTGATAATAAAAGCTCTAATCTTTCAAAAGGTACATGTATACCACAAGAAGAGGGAAGCTGTCATAATTACTTTGGAAAAGTCTCAGGTGTTGAGAGTTCTAATTGGTTTAGCATTCTGAGACATGGTTGCTTTTAGCTAACATTGGCATTTGTCCTAGATTGTGGCAGTTTGGCATTGTTATTGCACACAACAGTGAGTCATTATTCCACATTTTTGGCATTCTAGTTTGCTGAAAGATCAAGGGCTTTTGCTTACATCTCAGGTAGAGAAATTTCACTCTATGAAGTAGTAAGCTTTTTCTATTGCTTGCATTACGATGACAGTGGCGTGGATGAAAATTTGATTCTAGAGACAATTTAATGATTTCTAATACATCTTAGTTATTTTGTCCCTTTGGAATATAAATCAATAGATAAAACAATTCAAATTGGGATGATCTTTTTTCTCTTAATCTTTCAGTTTTCGCACTGTATATTCTTTTCCTTAATAATGAATGTTCTGATTTTTTTTCTTTCATGTTTATTTTTAGGTAAATTTATGTGTATGGTTTTCTTTTCTTTCTTTTAATCCTTTTGGCTTGAGTAAATGACTAACGGAATGAGATTCAAATGCAACCATGAGATGAGAAGTTCATTTAACCGATGCGGAAAAGAAAGATGGGTAGTTCCTTATGATTTGTTTGGTAGATCACAAGTAGCTTCGCTGGGACAATCAGAAGATCACACCCAGTGTTTGAATTCTCTGTGTAGTGTTCCTATCAGTTTCTCAGACTGTAGTATCTCAGAGAGACTTGGCTGAAATTTGACTAAGCATAGGTTTATTAGATAATTTTATCTAAAATACTGCAAGAGCAAGATTGGTATGCTTTGACTAATGATCTCATGTTAATGTTAAGGGAGATAGTCCATATTGTTCTATTTTTAATTGTTTTATGAAATGCAAATATCAAAAGAATTTTAGGAATTTGACCTTTTCCTTTATTTTAATGTTCTTTATTCGCTACAGATTTTTAAATTTTCCATTATACAATTTTTTTGTCATTATTTTAATGCAATTGGCATTTGACAATGCAGGTATATTGGTAGCGGGCATATACACTGACATCCTCTATTGGATATTTGGTATTTGACAATGCAGGTTTTGGTAGCTAGCATATACCAGTACATGCTCTATTAGGCATTTGGTATTTGACAATGTAGGTATTATATAGCATTTTATTGTTTATTGGCTTTCAAATATTTTTCGGAGCCTGCAAATCATCAGCAATAGTAAGTTTAAAAATCAGTTGACTGAGCTTTGTTGGTTATGTATTTTACCAAGTAGTGAATTTTGTTCACCATTGGAATTTAGTATTTGGTTCAAGGTTTAATAACTTTTGGATTCCTTATTTTGGGAGCTCTATAAGTTTGTTGGATTTATTCATTTTCTTTAACATTTCAAATGGAATTGAGATGTTTGGAATGTTTTGAAGATATAAGGTGGGTGCCATTGTTTTGAAGTTGGAGCGGTTGACGAGGTTTGCATACGTTCCTAACGTTTTAGATTTTTTTCACCAATATATTATAAAATGTATGTGTTGTGTTTTGTGTCATGTTGTGTGGTATTGTGTTGTAAGGATCACAGATGATGCACCATAAGAATTGCAAATGTGGAAGGATATGAAAGATAGCGAGTTGGGGAAGATAAAACCTGCTATGTTGTCTCCTCTCCTCTATTTTAGTTTTTATGTGATTTATATTGGATTGGCAGTAAGCTAACATACAAGTGTATCGATGGTTTCCTGAACTTCTACTTCTTTGCAGGTTCAGCAGTTCATTAACCTCATAGGACATACATCTATAATTCCCTATTAAGTTTCTAGTATGTCTGGACATGTCCTGCTCTACAGTTTATTGGCTTTCAATTTTTTTACAGAACCTGCAAATCATCTACAATAGTAAGCTAAAGTTTTTACCATTGGAATCTAATAATTTTTGTCTGGAGTTTAATATTATTTTGGATTCCTTGTTTTGGGAGTTGTGGTAGGTATGTTGAAGCTCTTCATTTTCATTAAATTTGAAATGGGATACATGGTTATGATATTTTGAAATTTATTAGTTGGGTACTATTATTTTACTTAGAAAAAAATTGACAAGATTATATGTGGACTTTAATAATACAGGAAAAACTTACAGGATTATCTAGGGGCTGTACTTGTACTGAGAAGCTACAATCATTGATGTCGCTGTTCTTGATGAGGTTGACATGACTGATTAAAAATGAGATTCGGCAACATTTTAGATTTTTTTTAATCACCATTTCATGTGACTAATTTGTATGTTTCTTGGGTATACCATTCGTTTGGCTATGGACACTCTTTCTTTTTTGCGTTTGTGCAATTCTTTCAATTTTTTGTTGTCTTTTGTTCTTTCTTTCTTTCTTCAATTTTTTTTCCGAGTACTTGTTTTGTTCTGATTTTTTCATTTTTCTTGTGTAAGTGTGCACACTAGTCTGTTTATTCATCTTATTCCTCTTTTTTTTTTTATGTTACGTATTTGTGGGGGAGGATAGGAAGAGGCAGAAAAAAGGAAAATGCTGAACAAATAACGACAAAATGTTCTTCCAGGTAATTCTTCATAGACAAGAAAGAGCTAATTATTTGTTGCAAATCCAGTCAATTCAAATTGGCATGATAAACTTCATAAAGAAATTTCATTTTGGATTCAATTTATTTAATCTTTTTTACAATTAAAGGCACCCACCAATCCAGTGTATTTGTTTACAGTGTTGGATGTTAATCAAATATAAACCCTACTCGATGAGCTTCCATATAAATTGAAGTGTCTCTTCTATTTTAAATCACATCCAAAACTATGAAGACGTTGCATTCCATGGCGTGCTGTTCTCTGTTATTGTGATTAATCAAGCCTTTAATGTGAAAGAAAGTGATGTTTAAGGTACAATCTAAAACTTGATTCAGCTTAGTAACGATTGCTTGCAAAATCACAAGTAGCTGCTTTAGAAGGAAGCCATATTTCCAAAACAGCTAACCTAATGTATGAATTGTCTCTATTTTTAGGCATTGAGTTGGACTTAATGTGGATTTTCTATCAAGCGTAAATCGCATCGAGAGGTCCTATTCGACTTCTTGTATGATAAATTGGGCAGGAAATCAGTATCACACACAGCTCAATGGGGTTGAGATTCTCTCAAGTGGCTTTTTATACAACTGATATTGCTGCCCTAAATTTAAACGTAGATTTGTGGCTCCTATATTTTTCACATGAATTCAAGAAAAGGTGATTCAGCATCGAGTTCTATTGATGAATAGCTAACATACAAGGATATTGGGGGTTTTTGGAACTTCTACTCCTTTGCAGGTTCAACCCTAAATTTAAATGTAGATTTGTATGGCTCCTGTATTTTTCACATGAATTCAAGAAAATGTGATTCAGCATCCGGTTTTTTGATGAATACCTAACATTGGGGGTTTTTGGAACTTCTACTTCTTTGCAGATTCAGCAGTTCATTGACCTTATTGGACATATAGCTGCAATGCCCTTTTGGGTTTCTAGTATGTCTGTACATATCCTACTCTGCAATCTTTTAGGTGTAGCATGATATTGTTTATTGGCTTTTAAATTTTTTTACAAAACCTGCAAATAATCTACAATAGGTAAGATAAAGTATCAGCTAACTGATCTTAGCTTACTATGGTATTTTTTATTGGCTTTCAAAAATTTTACAATTGCTGCAAATAATCTACAATAGTAAGCTAAAGTATCAGCTAACTGATCTCATCTACCATAGTAAGCTAACTGATCAGCAAAGTGACAGAGCATAGGAAGAGGTAGAAAAAAGGAAGTGAAACAGAAAATTAGGGCAAAATGTTCTTCCAAGTAATTCTTCCTTCGACAAGAAAGAGCTCATTATTACTTGTCACAAATCCAGTCAATTCAAATCAACATGCTAAGATTTGTAAATAAATTCCATTTTAGAGTAAAATTATTTAGTCTTTTGTAGTTTTCGTCCTCTTAAAAGAAACTTCTTGATCCCCTCACCTTTTCTCATCACTCACCATTTTAATCCTCAATTGCATTTTATGTCGAAGTTGAACCATATTCACTTAATATCCACTTCCATCATCTCCTGTTACAAAATTTAAATTATAAACTGCAATTCTATCTCCCTCACCCCTATTCCTTGGCAATTGAAGGCACCCACCAATCCTTAATTTCAAGAGATATTTAGGCTTATGGTTTACTTTTCTTTTTTTAAATCCATATGGATTGAGTAAATGACTTATAAAGTGAGATTTCAATTCAGGCATGAGATGCAGGACCCAAATAGAGTTCATTCAACTAATGCGAAGAAGAGATGGGAAGTTCCTTATGACTTGCTTGGTAGATCAAAAGTAGTTGCATCAAAAGTAGCTGCTCTGAGGCAACGAGTAGATAAAATAGCTAACCAAGTGTTTGAATTCTTTGTCCTCTTAGGCAATGTGTTGATTTTCTACAGTTCAAATTAAATTTGGGATTTAATCCTGTTCTTTTCTTTTTGTTCTGTTATGTTCTTCTGCTCTGTTCTATCAATGTTATTTTTGTCCTTGTCAAATTTTTTTTCAAGTGTTTGTTTTGTTTTCATTTTTCCTTGTTTACAGCGTGCATGCTGGTCCTTTTGTTTTATTTTCATTTTTCATCTTTATATGTTCTTTGTTTTTTGGGGGGTTGGGCGGGGGTGGTGTGGGGGTTATTGGTGTGACATTTTTGTATCAGAGTAGAGAAGAGGTGGATAAAAAGAAGAGGCAGATCAACAGAGGACAAAATCTTCTTTTAGGTAATTCTTCATTTTTGTTTTTAAATTGTAAAACTTCATGTTTATATCAATATGTATTGGGCTTCAATTTATATTAAGGTTCAATGCTATATCATTATTTGAAGTTAGTTTTCAACACACGTATATTAACTTATTTGATCCATGAATTATTATATAATTAGTAATTTTTTCATATTCATTTATTTTGTTGAATATTGGAAGACAAGCTATAGACATGCCCTCAACTACAATTTTGAAAATGATGTACCAACATTGGTACTTGCACGCATGTTCACTGACCACTGTGACATAATTTAATGTGAATTATTCAACTAAGTGTATTCTGATGTTTGAGTGACTAAATTCTGGATATATGGTATTGCTGGTTCTCAAAACTAGAGTAATTATGAATCCTGTAAATTTGTTACTGGTACACTTAAGCATGTTTTCCTTTCAAATTTTACATTGCTCATACATGTGCATGACATTATTTATAGGTTTGCAAATCTAAATACCATATATCTTTACAAACAAAATAACTATTTATGAAAGTCTAAATATTATTAATTTTAACTTGAAAGAGGATCACAAATGATGAAACATACGAATTGCGATTGTGGAAAGAGGTGAAACATAGAGAGTTGGGGAGGATAAGCCCTGCTTTGTTGGCTACGGTCAAGAAGAATATGCAGTCCTGAATTCACTAAACAGAAAGAAATTATCAGTGCACATAAGGGCGTTGCAAATAGCATTCAGGTACTTTTTGGGCCACAAATTGTTTCATGTATGATTGCATTTGTAATGATTATTGTAATTTTTGTCAACTCTATAACAACCTGCTGACCTATATATGAATTGATATCCCATATTGCTAGCTGTGTTGCTACTTGCCAATTATTTTATTTCCTTCCACTAGTTTAATTGTTATGTGATTTGTACTAGATGCTTTATACTGGAAATAAGTTAACTAAACATACAAGGATATTGGGGTTTTTTTGAACTTCTTCTTTCCAGGTTCAGCAGTTCGTTGACCTCATAGGACATACAGCTGCAATTCCCTGTTGTGTTTCTGGTAAGCCCTACATGCCCAGCTCATAGTCTTTTAGGTGTAGCATAGTATTGTTTATTGGCTTTCAATTTTTTTTATAGAACTTGCAAATCATCTACAATAGTAAGTTAAAGTATCAGGTAACTGATTTTTGTGTGGTTGTGGAGTTTAATCATCAGCTAACTGATCTTTGAACCTTTGGAATCTACTAATTTTGCTTCAACGTTTAATATTATTTTGGATTCCTTGTTTTGGGAGCTCTGATAGGTATGTTGGAGTTATTCATTTTCATTAACATTTGAAATGGGATACATACATATGACTTTCCTTGGCTTCAGGTAAGCATATTTTAAAAATAGAGAATAGAATCCCTATTTCTAGTATTGATGTGTTTGAAATGTTTTGAAAATTTATTAGTTGGGTGTCATTATTATACTTAAGAAAAACCTGACAGGATTATCTGTGGATTGTACAGAAAAAATTCAGGATTATATGCGGTTTGTATTAGTACAGAGAAGCTACATCATTGAAGTTATGTGCTTGATGAGGTTGACATGAAAGATTAAAAGTGGGATCTAGCAACATTTTAGATTGTTTTCATGACCATTTTGTGTGACTAATATGCGTGTTTTTTGTGTATACCATTCATTGCGTGACAAACATTCTTTCATTTTTGTGATTGTGCATTTGTGTCAATGTTTTGTTCTGTCTTTTGTTTATTCTCTCTGTTTCTTCATTTTCTTCCAAGTGTTTGTTTTGCTTTGATTTTTGCATTTTTTTTTGTGTAAGTGTGCACGCTAGTCTGTTTGTTCATCTTTTTCGTCTTTTTTTTTTGTTTTGGTGTTACGTTTTTGTGGCAGAGCATTAGAAGAGGTAGAAAAAGGAAAAGACAGAACAACCGAAGGCAAAATATTCTTGCAGGTAATTCTTCATACGAAAGAAAGAGCTCCTTATTATTTATTGCAAATCCAGTCAATTCAAATGGACATGTTAAAGAACTTTCATTTTGAATTCAAATTATTTAGTCTAAATAATTTTCATTCTCTTAATAAGAACTTGTTTCTCTCACCTTTTCAAACTACTCATATGTTACAGCCTTTTCTCTATCTAAATAGTCTTAAAATTATGTTCTATCAAATTATTTTATACACCCTTACTATTATTACTGTGTACCCTTGAAGTTGTAAGTCCTACTTATTTGGCATCTAAATGAAGAACAGTATTATGGACTATAACTACATCTATATTCAACATATCTTCCTATGTCCAAGCAATGATGTCAAGAAATTCATGCAAGATATTAAAATGAGAAGAACAATCTACAGGAGAAAGATGCCACCATTATTGAGTTTTTTCATTAGATTCATTATATCACTTATTATTGAGTTTTTTCATTAGATTCATTATATTGTTGCTTTTTTCAAATGGAACACAAATTCGAAATTTGATTTTTAATTTATAAATCATAGTTGCTTTTCGGGCTTTTTTCGGTCTGCTATTTATAGCGTGGGATGTTCTTTTTTGTTTTTGTTTGCATATCTCCTCCATTATTTTTAGAATGTTAATGATGTCTTTAATGCTCACACGCAAATTTATTTTTAGGTTAATTAAATGTATCAAAAATCTATTATATTAATAATGTAAGTGTAGGATTTTATTTTCTAGATGGGTTAATTATATTTTCTTTTATTCCTAGGATATCCTTTATATGTTTTTTAATCTTGTTTTTAGGTGAGAATGTAGGTGCCTCCACCTACCAAATGTAGGTGCCTCCACCTCTCCTTTGCCTATATAAACAGGCTTCCTTACTTGTAGTTGGATATTAGATATATTGGATATGCTAGGATAGCATAATAGAGATTTTCCTTGATGTTATTATGCCTCTCAAATTTGACATAAAATTTGCGCTATCTTGGTGTCGAGAGAATCTGTGGCCATTCGGCCCTCTGCACGCAAACTGATGTAGTTTCAAAAAAAAAAATCTACAATTTCCTCTTCACAATATTTTATATTCTGGCAAAAATTTCCTATGTTTCAACCCTCTATAATCTCTACGTTGTCACATTTTGCGTACATATTCACCAAGATCCATACAGTCTAGCTCATGTCGAGCAGCGATCCCACAAACTGCACCAGTCGTCATCGATTTGTTTTTTTTGTGCCAACCTTTGTATAAAAACAAAGCATTTTTCATTGTGTAGTGCATGTGGGACTAAAAGTCCCAGCGCGGCCTCGGCTTTCACCTGAGCTCGGCGAGCCTGAGCCTGATCTCCCACCGCACCGCTACTCCCTCTAGGTTGTGATTTCTGCATCGCTCCTCCCTCCACGGTAGACGTCGAGCTCACAACTCGGCAATCTGAGCTCTCAGCTCACACCTCCCGTCAACGGCCCGATCCACCACCTCCGCTCAGCTAACCACCGGTGGCCAACCATCGTGCAAACTGCTAGGGGCCATATTTCAAATCGCTAGCGGCTATGGTTAGTAAACTGTCACCGACCGCCCAACCGCCTAGAAGGCCACCAATGGTGCCGCTACTCTGCCACCTATGCGTCACCTCTACTGGTGGCTCCACCTGCAAACCACCAAGAGCTCCTCCTCTAGACCCCAAAAAGGGCATTTTTTTTAAACGAGCATAACTCTCGCTCCGGGTGTCAAATTTTTTCAAACTAAATATTGACGAAAAGCTAGAGACGAGCTCTTTTCTTTAAAGGAGGTTTGGATCAAAAAAATTGTCATTTTACCCAGTTGTTTGCAAGTTGAAGTCTAGTATTGTGTTTTCTTCATTTGGTCATAACTCTCACCCCAGTTCTCCGTTTTTCAAAAATGATATATCGTCAGAAAGCTAGTGAAGAGAACTACACAAATTCAGGGTTCATTTTTTCCAGATTTTATCTTTGGTTCACTTTGTAATAGAAAGTGTAATTTCATCCATTGTGAGCCTATTGAAGATTGTAACTCAGAAAAGAGCTCCTCTGTAAATGCACTAAATTATTAAGTGTCAACTTTATAACATTTTTTTGGGGGGGGTGATTTTTCTTGATCTAGTACGGGGGTGGTTCTGTGTGGTCTCGTACACTCTCTTGTTGTGTGATTTATCTCTCTTGCATTCCACACAACAATCTTATTTTCTACACTAAAATGGATCAATCAACAATTCCAATACTCACACCCTATAACTACTACGAGTGGAAGTCTAAAATGACAATCTATCTTAAAAAGTTGGGGTTGTATAGAATAACAATGGGTGTCGAAACTGAACCAACATTGCTTGTGGAAAAGCCTAAATGGTTCAACAAATGTGATGAGGCATATGGTACTTTGTGTATGGTTGTATATCCTGACCTTCTCTTTCATGTTGAAACTGCCACAATTCCAAATGATGTATGGACAAAATTAGAAGGATTGTTTGGTAAACAAGATGAATTAAGGGGACATCAATTAGAGAATGAATTGATAGGATTAAACCGATGCAACTTTGAAACTATTCAAGACTTCTTCACAAAGTTGAAGGCTTTAAGATTGCAATTAAAAGAATGTGGGATTGATAAGAAAGATTTACAACTAATTCTGAGTGTTCTTTCTAAACTTGGTCAAAATTATTTAGTCTTTGCTTCTACATTCTATATCACTAAAAGTGCCTTAGGAACCAGCTATAAAATGCCTTCTCTTTATGAGTTTGCAAATGAACTCACAAAAGAGAAAGATAAATTGATTCAAATGGGCACATTGAAGCCCTCTAAATTTCATGCCTTGGCTGCAAATCAGGGTACCCAAGAACAAAGAGGACCTTCTAAGTAGGAAAATAAACAAAAGTACAAAGGAGAAAAGAAGAAAGAAAAGAAATTTGTTGCCCCAAAAGAAAAAAATATGGAATCTTCTTCAAAAGGTGATAAGTCCAAGAGGGAGAAACCAATGTGTGCCTATTGTAAGAAACGGCCATGATAAGCACAAATGTCTAAAAAATAAAATTGATCACTTGTCACATCTTCTTGAAAAGAACAATGTCAAGGTGTATGATTCTATCAAGACAAGTTCATCTCAAGAGTCTACAAAGGACACAAGTAAATGGAAACGAAAGGGTAAGGCCCTAATTGTTGTTGCTTCACAACCACATTCCTAGATAATTGATTCAGGTGCTTCGCACCACATGGCTTCATCAAAAGAAAGTTTCTCTGCCTTGGAGTCATGTTCTTTTCCATCTGTTCTTTTTGCTGATGACACTCCTTTTGAAGTGCATGGGAGAGGGTTTGTTCACGTTGGTGAAGGAACATTTCATGATGCCCTTTGTGTTCCATCTTTGTTAACTAATCTCCTATCCATTTATCAAATCACTCATACAGGCTCTAGAAAGAGAGTTGAGTTTACTCCAACCATAGTGGTAATATGTGAGATCAACAATGGGTCTACAATTGCAGTGGGAAAGATTGATCATCAGTCTAGACTATATCACTTCTCTCATTTTGTTCCTGATTCTCCTTCACTTGCATTACTTACTCACTCAGATGAAGTAAGTCATTTGTGGAATCAGCGATTTGGCCACTTGAACTACCGCTACCTACAACAACTCAGTCAACAAGACATGGTTACAAGATTGCCTTCTATTTGATTCTATAATGAAGTATGTCAAGGATGCATTCTTGGCAAGCATCTTGAAGAAAAATTTGATAAAGGCAAAGCATGGAGAGCCACACAACTCTTGGAGTTAGTACATAGTGATTTGGAAAGACTATTTCCACATCCTATTTTTAGCAAAGCCAAATATGTCTTAACCTTCATTGATGATCTCTCTCGATGTAATTTTGTATATTTTCTCAAACAAAAGTCTGAAGTGTTCAAGTACTTTCAAGAATTCAAAGCTTTTACAAAAAAACAAATAGGGAAAACTATCAAGGTTCTACATACCAATAATGGGGGGAATATGTCGATCAAAGATTTGAGCAATTTTGCATCTCAGAAGGAATTCATCTTCAACACATGGTTCCCTACACTCCACAACAAAATGGAGTTGCAGAAAGAAAGAACCAAACCTTAAAAGAAATGGCCAACTATATGATCCACTCCAAATCATTGGCACCTTAGTATTGGGCATAGGCCATAAACTGTGCCAGTTATATCCAGAATCGGGTTCCTCATTGAGCTATAAAAGAAGTCACTCGTTTTCAAGCTTGGACTGATCGAAAAACCACAGTTAAACACTTTTGAGTGTTTGGGTCTTCTGCATGGGCCCACATTCCAACAAAGAAACACAAGATTATGGATCCTCAAATTAGGCCTTGCATATTTGTCAGATATTCAGATAGTGTAAAAGGATACAGGCTTCCCCATCCTACCACACATGAGTTGTTCATTGAGAGGAGTGTTTGTTTTGAGGAATATCCCTCAAGTTCTTCTACCACTTCGCCAGCCTTCATTCCTATGGAGACATTGTGACAGCATGATGATAGTTCTCGCGAGGATTTTAATCCTCCTAATCACAATGAGGAGTCTTCCTCTTCCGATGACAATGATGAGAATCAATCTACCTCTTCTCTTAGTCATCATTCAGAGGGTGATGATCATACTCCAAATTCTCCACATTCTCCAGCCATTGGGACTCTTTGGGCTAGTTAGACTTTGGAGTCGGCAGGTGATTGGGTTGGTGATCCTTCATATGCGAGAAGAACATGGTCATAGTTCGAGCAAGCTCCACATCTCTTCATTGCTACAAATTTTGATCCATAATTCTTTCGGGAAGCTTCTGGTATCCCCGAGTGGGATGCTGCTATGCAAGAGGTGTTCAATTCCTTAGAGAGGAACCATACTTGGGATTTAGTCCCTCTTCCTAAGGTAAGGAAACTTATTCGATGCAAGTGGATCTATCGAACAAAATTTGTTGTGGATGGGTCGGTTGATAAGTACAAGGCTCACCTAGTTGCCAAAGGATTCTCCTAGGTTCCTATGAATTATTACTTTGAGACATTTGTTCCAATTGCCAAAATGAATTCTATCTTACTTGTCCTTGCCATTGTTGCATCCCATCGCTGGGAAGTTCATCGGATGGATGTGAAGAGTGCTTTTCTTCACGGTGACCTTCGGGAGGAGATATATATGGAGCAACCATAGGGACTCATCCAGGATCCAGGATCTATAGGAGGAAAATAGGTGAAGGATCATGGATGAATCCTTGTGGTTTCTCCATATATATCTCCTCCTAAAGGTCACCATGAATAAAATCACTCTTCACATCCATCCGATGAACTTCCCAGCGATGGGATGCAGCAATGGCAAGGACAAGTTAGATGGAATTCATTTTGTCAACTGGTGCAAAGGTCTCAAAGTAATAATTCCCAGGAACCTGGAGAATGCTTCATCAACTAGGCTAGCCTTGTACTTATCAGCTGACCCATCTACAAAAAAATTTGTTTGATAGATCCACTTGCATCGAAGAAATTTCCTTCCCCTAGGAAGAGGGACTAAATCCAAAGTATGGTTCCTCTCTAAGGAACTAAACTCCTCTTGCATAGCAACATCCCACTCAGGGATACCAAAAGCTTCCCAAAAGAATTATAGATTAGAATTTGTAGCAATGAAGAGATGTGGAGCTTTCTCAAATTGTGAATGTGTTCTTCTCACATCTGAAGGATCACCAACCCAATCACCTACCGACTTCAATGTCTAAAGAGCCCAGAGAGGCTCAGTGGCTGGAGAATGTGGAGAATCTAGAGGATGATCATCACCCTCTAAACGATGACTAAGAGAGGAGGTAGATTGATTCTCATCATTGTCATCAGAAGAGGAAGACTCCTCATTGTGATTAGGAGGATTAAAATCCTCCAAAGAACTATCATCATGTTGTCGCAATGTCTCCATAGGAATTAAGGTTGGAGAAGTGGTAGAAGAAGAACTGGAGGGATCTTCCTCAAAAAAAACACTCCTCTCAATGAACAACTCATGTGTGGTAGGATGGAGAAGCCTGTAGCCTTTGACACTGTCTAAATATTCGACAAATATGCAAGGCCTACTCTAAGGATCCATAACCTTGCATTTCTCTGCTGGAATGTGGGCCCATACAGAAGACCCAAACACTTAAAAGTATTTGACTGTGGGTTTTCTAATGGTCCAAGCTTGAAAAGGAGTGACTTCCTTTATAACTTGATGAGGAACTCGATTCTGGATATTGTATGCACCCTAAAATGGTCGCCTAGACTATGGGCCCCCATTCTTCAATTTATCAAATGACCAGAATCAATTTATCAAATTCCTGAATCAATGCTTTACAAAATTTTCAATTCAAATCAATTTCCTTGATCAAATCGTAATTAATTCAATTATTTCAATACTTCCTAAGGTTTGATCATTTCATCAATAATCTTATTTAATTAAAAGAAAACATCCCTTTTAATTAAATGAAATAATCTTATTTAATTAAAATAAATCTTTTAATTAAATGATCTTATCTTATTTAAT
>MU227720.1:4557993-4568095 GCA_018584345.1 Thuja plicata | reverse complement strand
CCCATTTACCACTTACAACCATTAGCTAACTATCCATAGTACAACATCATATCATTCTCATCATCATATCTACATCCCAATGTCATCATATTTATCAATATTATTAGTTTTGACCTTTATTAAGAAGTTAAAATGGTTCTAGACTCATTATATTAGAAATCCCTTCACATAGTATAATTAGTAGAGAAAAACTATGAAGCGTGTATTATTCCTATATCAAATAGCCCTTGGATACCACATTCTTCCTCCCTTTCCTATTTCCATAATGTATCCCACCCCTTTTTGATATTTATAATCCCATCCTTCCATCTATTTATACCTTCACACTTGATGTTATAATTTTTTATTTCTTTAAACATTTGAAACCTTGGTGTACACCAACTAGCAAATCCAATTCTAGTATAGATTTATATTCAAACCTTGAAGATATGAAGGAGCGGGAGAGATCTAGAGTTGTGCAAGTGGGGTACGGCCTCCATGAACATATTGGATTTCGTGTTTCCTTGGTGGCATTTGGCACATGTTTTGGTGGCCTTGTATCATTTTGTGGTCTATAGGTGTCTTGTCATTCTGCATTACCCTTTTCTTGCATGATTTTTCTTTATTATTGGCTTTATTTTATTTATTTTCTAAGTGTGTGTGGTCTTTCTTTGAGTGTCATTTGGGTTAGTTTTTCCTCAGCCCTAGCTTGGTTCACTTGTGTGTTTGTATGGGTTTTGTCAATCATGATGACTGTGGTAGCAAAGAGGAGGATATGGAAATTATTTTAGATAGTGGAGATAAGGATGTAATTAATACACCTTATATTAATACAGATAAGCAGAATTATTAGTAGAGTGGAGGGAAAATTGAGAAGGGTGGACACCGAACCGACATTGGTGGGGAGGCCAAACCATCATATACAGTTGTCATTATAGACCATGCAGTTTTGGTCTATCCACCTTAGACTTCCTTTGAAGGGAATTTTTCTTCAACCATTGTTTGTGATGGAGGAGGTATAGCATGGCCCACAACCAATGGAGATAGACTCGGTCATAATAGAGGAGATACTGGTGATGACGTCACTGGTGGAAAAGGAGGAATTTTGGGCAACTGTGCCTTGGGTAATTTGAAAACACTTTATTTATCTCCTAATGATGACATGATTAAGGAAATTAGGGGTGAATAGTCAAGGCTTAAAAGTATTGCTATTTTTTTGTTTGTTTGAATAAAGAGGCTCTCCCTGCCCAGAAATTTATCAATGATTGCATTGCTAATGTGTGGGGTCAAAAACTTGGAATTTATGTGAGTTTTTGCAGAATGGTTCACCCGGGTTTGTTTGTTGTCTTCTTTAAAATCCATATCATGCAAGAAAGGATATTAAAAAAGTTTTTTTGGAATGTGGGACATTCTATGTTATGTGCTTTCCCCTGGTCTCCCAAGGGGAACGCTAAGCAGGTTATTGTCCGGTCTTCACCTAACTGGGTTGAGATTAGGAACCTTCAACCAGAATTTTGGCCATTTATTTCATATATACTAAAGTCGTTAGACACTGTTCTCCAAGTGGAATAATAGAGAACTACCCTATCACACCTAAATGCAAGGGTTTTAATTGCCTTGTCTCCAGATGTTGATTTTCTAGACATTGTTTCTTAAGTATTGAAAATGACTCTTTTTCTTGGGAACTTGTTTTATTGGGTAACTTGGGTAAGTCTAGAAAAGCCAATTTTAACATTGCTCCTAAAGAAGTTGTTCACGAAAAGAGTAATAAGATCCTTGTTAATAAACCTAACATGCAGGATGTGCAGAAGGTGAATTCTAATGTTGGTGTTGAAAATTTAGAGGCAAGTATCCATAACACTGATCAAGAACTAAATATTTCTAGGAATTTCTCTTCGCTTAAGAATCCCCTCTTTGAAGATGAATTTGAGGTGGTTCCTATTAATAAAGAGGACGAGTCTTTGAACCTAGCCAATTGTTTGCATGATATTTTTAGGGCCCCTGATAATGGTAATAATGTTGTGGATTGGGCCACCCCCACCAAACCTAATGATCAACAACTTGCCTTGGCTACCATTGTCGATAGAGTTGTGTTGTTGAAAGATATTGCCCCACCTCCTATGGATAAGAGAAAACTCATGCATGGACTTATGGTGTCCTCAAAGAAACATTGCGAGGTAATGAAGGTGAATGGTAGTGATGAAGGGTTTTAATGAGGTGAAAAAATAGAAAAAGAGGAAAGCCAATGAGAGGCATTCCTTATTTAACAGTGGGAAGAATAAAATAAAGATCCTAGATTTCTTTAACAGACTTTACAAGAATTCCAAGCTCACCTCCAAATAACCTAATACTGAACATCTCTAGCTAGAATGTGAAGGGTTTAGAGATGAATAACGGAAAATATGTTGTCAAGAGATAGTGGAATAACTTGATGATGAAAGACATAACATGCTTACAAGAAATTACAGTGGTAGGATTTCAGGCTTATACCATTCTAAAATATTTATGGAACAAGGCCATTAGCTTCCACTCTAACCACAAGAGGGGTAAAGGAGGGATTGCAATTCTGGTTGGCTCCCATTGGAGTGATAATATTGTGGACGATGGGCTCTATCCCTGTCAAAGGGATATATGGATCCTTTTCAAGAATAATGACGGTGATAAAAATTTTAGCATTTTCAATATTTATGCTTCGAATGATAATAGGGAGAGAGCTGAATTGTGGAATTGGCTTTCCTTTGAGTTGCATAAGGCACACTGGATATTTGTGGGTGACTTCAATATGGTTGAAAATAAGTATGATAATAATGTAGGTAGGAAATTGGAATGGAAGGGAAATGAGTTCTTTTTGGGGTCTAAATTTAAAAGGAAACTAAACATTGTGGATCCTATTGCAAATAAGAAAGATTCCTTCTCAGATATCTAGTTCACTTGGTGCAATAATCAATCGGGGTAACAGAGGCTTTACTGTAGATTAGATAGAGTGTATATTGATACTTATTTCTTCTCTATATCCTCAGAGGGTGACCACTCTCCCATATGTGTTACCCCTACTAGCCTCTCTGATCATTCTCCTATCTCGGTTAAAGTGGTTATTGATTCTGATATCCCCGCTTCTAAATAGAGAAAAAATACTAAGATTTTCAAATTAAATGTCTCTCTTCTGTAAGATGATGATAATAGGGAAGCCATTAAGATGGTGACATGCTTGATCAAATATTGTATCAACAATCTTAGACCTAGGGAAATGTGGTGTCCCTTCATTGAGTCTTGGAAGAAAACATTCCAGCTTGTTGGGAAGAAATTAAGTATGGAGGGGAACAGAGAGGAGTCCTACTTGTAGAGTGAATTAAACTGTCTTAAGAAAAAAGTGCAAGATAGCAGAGATTTCTCAATTGAGGAGAGGTTGATTGGGGTAAAAACTCAATTGAGGCAGCACCAACAATATAAGATTAGAGGGAAGAATATTAGATCAAGGATGAATTGGATGAAGCAAGGTGACAAAGGGTCAGGTGTTTTTCCAACCTCATTAAAGCCAAACAAAAAAGGGAATTAATTGAAGAAATATAGACTAAGGGTTTTACTTCCAAGGATCCTAAGGAGATCAAGGAGGCTTTCTTTGAATTTTATAAGGGCCTATTCTCATTAGAACACTACAATGATAAACAAGTGGCTCTTGACTAGTGTCTTAAGTTGATCCCTAAGAAATTGTTAGTTATGGAAATAAGTATGTTGAACACGAACATCTCAGAAGATGAGATTGAATTGGCCATTCAATCTCTTCCTAATGGGAAGTGCTTGGGTCATGATTGTTTGCCTGTTGAGTTCTATAAAGAAAATATTGATTGGATTGTCCCAGATCAGATGATGTCTTTAGCAGGGGCTCATTAGGTAAGGATATCAATATGGGGATTATTAAATTACTTCCTAAGGGTGGAGTTGAAACTTTTGTAAGGAACTAGAGGCCTATCACATTGTTGAACTTGTCATATAAAATTATTGCTAAGGTTCTCGAAGGGAGGATTGTTGGGATACTAAAGAACTTCATCTCAGCCACTCAAATAGGGTTTATCAAAGGAAGGTATATCCTTAAAAATTTGATCACTAGTTGGGATGCACTACACTGGGCTAAGTGAGATAAGTAATATGTGGCTATGGTTTTTCTTGACTTTGAGAAAGCATATGATAGAATAGAATGGCCTTTCATAATGGGTATGTTGAGGGCCTTTGGATTCCCACCTTATTTGTGTAGATGGATTCACATACTATTTCAGTACTCCAACACTATGGTAGACATTAATGGGGAAAGGACAGAATCTATTTATATCCAACGATCTATAAGAAAAGGCTGCCCCATTTCTCCTACCTTATTTGTTATAGCAGCTGATGCATTATTTTATATTCGTCAGACTTCTACCTTGCGACCAAGTTTTAAAGGAATAACCCTCCCCAATTAGGAGGAGCTTCTCAATACATAATTTGTAGATGACAGTGCCCTATTCATTACACTTGAGGAAGGAAACTTTGATAATGTGGTTCATAGGTTAGACTTATTTTGTGTGGCTTCTGGAACTAAGATTTCCCCACATAAATCTATTGTCTTCAGATAGACTGAGGTTGCCTCTACTTGGTTGGAATGTAAAGGTTGGTATTGGGTTGGACCTCACACTATGGTCAAATATCTAAGGATCCCTTTTATATCTGAACCCTCATTGAAGGACATGTGGCTATGGTTATTCTCCAAGATTGAGAAGAAGCATATTATATGGAAAACTCATCTTCTATCCTTGTGGGGTAGAGTGAAACTTTTTCAAAAGGTTATTTCCTCACACCACATCTATTTTTATTCCTCTTGGATTTTTACTAATTACCAATGCAATTAGAATGACAGGATAATGAGGGATTTTTTATGGTCGGATGGTAGGGGTAACATGAAGAGACATTGTGTGAAATGTAAATGGTGTTGTTTTCAATGGAAGTTAGGTGGTCTGGGTATCAGAGACATTAGAACTCATGGTATGGCTCTTGCCTCTAAATGGATATTCAAGGAAATAGATGGGGATGAACCCTGGAAAGTGTTTATCAAGAGTAATATTTAGAAGTCTGTTGTTAGGAAGGGTAAATCTTGGAAGAATATCCCTCAGTGCGACATTGTTATGGGTGACTTTAACATAAAACCTTTTGGTTCTTAGAGTTTTTGTTCCCTATAGAAAGCATGGGCCCATGTGAGGATTTTTCTCATATCTAAAGGGGCTTGTGGTGGCTCTCCTAACTATACTATTATTGATAGGTTCTTATGGTGGGGGGTGTCATTTAATATTAATTCTCTTTCTCTTAATTAGAGTTGTTCAGCAAAAGGTTGGAATAGCAAAGGAATATCCCTCATCAGAGATCTTATGATAGACAATTAGGTGGGCTCATGGGCTGAGTTAAGTTCCAAATTTAATAATCATTTATCTCATAAAAAAAAATTACTCTTTCATTGTTAAAAATTTGGGTTGCCAGTTTCTTGGTATGATAATGAACATTGAGTCCTTCTTGAGTAAGGTTAAATGGAGTGATGGGACTGCTTTTAAGAATGCTTCTACTAACTATATCTATTTGATGCTAAAGAATGATAACTATGTTATCACAGGGATTAACCATTGCTGGGGTGGTTTTTTCCAAATGGCACTCTTGGTTGACTTTATGTGGCACTCTCCTTGGGAACCAATTTTTTTTTTGTCTTAGATGGACTCTCCTTTTGAGGAAGTTGGGTGTTGGCTCTTCCCTGTCGTCTATGGCCTTTGTAATACTCTTGAGTCTTTCAAGCATTTTTTTCTGTATTTATGCCCATAGTGTCTGGTCATGCTTCTTAGGGTCACCTTTGGTCTCGAACGCTTTGCCTAGCTTGTCTTTGAGTGAGGTTCTTGTTGGTTATGTTGATTCAATTGATGTTAAAATGAACAAGTTTTGGTTTGTTCTGACTTGTGAGATTCTTTGGATTTTGTGGAAAGATAGGAATGATGAAGTGTTCTAGAATTCGAAGAGGCATCTTACTGAGTTTGAACTTAAACTCACACATTATCGTATTATGTCATAGGTCTCTACTACATTGGAGATTTCTAAATCTAGTTTTATGATTCTTATGAGGGAAGGCTCTTTACTGATTCACAAAGATTATGTATAGGCAGTGCAATACCTCAACAGACATAAGAATATGCTAAAACCATAGGATGTGATAGATCTTGAAAGGTTTATGAAGGATCTTAAGATTGATGATGGGATACAAGGAAACTATCATGCTCATGGAACTGAATAGAATACCAATACTGTGGAATGTACTCAGGCAGAGGAAGGTCATGCTCTTGATTGCCTTGTTGGATCTGTTGTAGATGAATCAGGTACACATCAGTGGTCCGCTAGTGAAACTACAAGGTGGTAGAATGTTATCTTTGGCTCGGGCTCTGGTTTGAGCTCATAGTCTTTCATACTCAGTCAGGTGGTCCTAAGTAACATATGCACATATTATATAATTATGTAAGTAGACAATAGCTTGATACAGTGACTCATGGTTCGTGCAGAATTTTGTAATCATCAAATGTTTTTTTTGTAGTCATGTAATTAATAGGGGTCTATGATGCTCTTGTGATAAGCTGCCAGTCAGATTTGATCACAGGGACTCTTTTTGTTTAAATTGCAAAGTGAACTCTCAAGTAGAATTCTGATGTAACAAGTTTAAAACTATCTTAATAGAAAAAAAAACCTTGAAGATATGATCTCATACATATTTCCCAATCCATGTCTTCAATCTATTTTTAATTTGTGTTCCCAACCTAATACCTAAACACCCTAGAACACCAATAGTCACATAGAAATATTTGAGATAAAAGCTAGCCAAAAATCTCAATACATATCCACAAATGTCAATAAAATTCATCCTTAGTCTTGATGATATCCAAACCACCAAGTACACTTTCAAATAATGCATTACTATTGGGATATATTATGCTAATACTTGCTTTATCTTACAACATACTCTAAAATGGTTAATGATCGCTGCACCCATTTAGAATAGATTTTTGTAAAAGCTTTAGAGTATAGGGTTTCTCTTAATCCCAAGAAATCTAACTTGTCTATTACTGAAGGAAAGTTAGTGGGGCATATTATATCTAAATAAGGAGTAAGAATTGACCTAGGATGAGTGATTACTATTGGTAAGATAATCAATCCTATGACTTTCAAACAAATCCATTCTTTCTTGGGTCAAATTAATTTTGTTAGAAAATTTATTCCTAACTTTGTTGAGATTTTTAAACCTATTTCCAAGATGTTGAAGAAGGATGCCAGAGTTTAATGGAAAAATGAGGCTTTAGTATCTTTTATTTCTATTAACATGGCCATAAAGGAGGCCCCAGTCTTGAAATTACCTAATTATAGCATGCCTTTCCAATTTTTTTCAATTTCTTCATTTCATACAATTGCAAATTTTTTTTGTAGAACAATCATGATGGTCATGAGAAACTAATTGCATTTTTTAGTAAATCATTTCATGGTATTGAATTGAAATAAGAAATGATAGAGAAATAGGCATATGCTCTGGTAAAAGTAGTCAAGAATTTTAGGCACTATCTAGTTGGTGCCAAGACTATTGCTTATGTACCTAATGAATTTATGAAAGATGTATTGTCCCAGGCTAAACTGACTAGCCATAGATGTAGGTGTCTGAACAAAATCTAGGAGTTTGACCTTGAGATACAAATTACTAAGTTAGTTAGGGGACTAGGATTAGCCAAGTTTATGGAAGATGTAAACTTGGATGAAATCCAAGTCAACAATGTCCAGACTGCAGAAGGAGCAATAAAATGTTTTGGTTTGTAATCATAAAGTAGAATATAGGATTATCCACAAGTATAAATATTTTTTATTTTAAAGAATTTATTTTATATTTACATTTAATACTCAAAACGATGGTTATAATTTTCATCTCTAAAAAATTAAATTTTTATGTCAAGTATATGGATGATCTCTTTATCAAATATAGAAATATGATATAAGAGATGTTTTAATTTTTGTTTTATTGCTAAAAATCTAGTTATGATACTAGCTTCATTCTTTATTTTTTAAAAGTAAAAGTGGTAACTTGTCCCACTAAATTTTATTAATATTATATCAAATATGTTTATTGAAAATAAATTAGATGATTTAAAACAAATATGTAGGTGCAAGGCCAAAATTTAAAATGTTATATCCTACTAGACTATGCCAAAATGAGATTTGTAAAAACTAGTATGAACATCTATCCGTGATAAATGATAGAGTATTTTTTGTCAATTGTTTTAGCTACAACTATCCTAGTAGGCAGCTTGCCACGAAAGAAAACCCAAAAATTTAAATGGAAAAAAAAATCGTAACTCAAATTAGATCATACTTTATCATGACTAAGATAAGATCTTTCAATAGACAATACTTTTCTTAGTATCAAAATACGGATACTGTTAAACATGTATGCATAAAAGTCTAAAATTGGTTATCTTTTATTTCATTCTATTGTGGTGTAAAATTGGTTATCTTTTATTTCATAGTTTAAACAATTTGATTTTCTTGCCTATATAATCCCCAAATGGTACCCTAAACTCCTTAAACTTGAGGAAAAAAAAAGATTTCTTTTAAAAAATACACCCAATAGTACCTAGAATAGTCATTGATTAATCATATAGTATTGAAAATTATGAATGAACTCAATATCTATAAGACCATATATATCACTATGTGTCACTCCAAGATCTTTTTTCTATTGTGCTTCCAAATAGAAATCATATTATATCTTAGTTCGTCAATAGACAATATTTATAAAATTTAATATTTGATACAACCATCAACAATGCATCTACCATGTCTTTGCCCAGGATTATGAAATAGTTTTCAATCAAATGTTCTATTCTATGATATCAAAATAACCCTAAATTAGATTGAGTCACATTAGCACAACCCAAACAATTATTTGTGTATCTATCATATTCATTCTTTTGCAGTCCTTTTGCAAGCATCGAGTTGCCTCTTGCAAAAATATAAATTTTTACTTTAGAACTTACTTTTATCATAGAATTACTGACTTTGAAACCAAAAGTAGCATGTGTTTTCTTCTTGGCCCTTTTAAAAATTATGCCTATAATAATATATTTTCATTATTACTTTTACTCACTCTAAATACTATATTTTCATTTATATATAATAATGTATGTATCCTATTTGTACCTTCCAACCTACCATTTCATAATTCGTTTAGTAATCAATATCAAGTCTATGTGTTCAATTTTTCTAATTAGTTATAACGATAAGGACTACCAAACCACAAAGAAAACAAATTACCTCAAAGTATGAGGAGCCCCTATCGTAACCATTTTCAGTTTAGTGTGAAAATTAAATTGTCATTCAATTGTCTAAATATCTGATAGTTAATGTTTAATAGTCAATATCAAGTCTATGGGGGCACAAATTGAAGTCAACCATATTTAATTTTTCTATGTTCAGATAAATTATTCCCTTAAGTCCAAGGAAGGAGTACTCTTCTCTTATAATTCAGTCTTTGTTAGAGTGCAATATACCACTTAAACTGAAAATTCAACCATCTAACCATATTGTTTTGAGTTTGTGATTTATCCAGCATTGAGTGTTCGATATTCACTCACATCAAATGTTAGACACTAGACTGTGGGATGAACAAGTGGAATAATTCAATTTGTATATTCTTTCTGACATATTTACTTTTCATAATATAAGTTTTTGCTTACACATGGAATTTTTGTTAATGGTTTGAAGATCAATGTATGGACCACCGTGAGAGCCATAACCGGAAATGAGAGAAGACACAACCAACGCAAGTTAAGACATGTTTAGAATAAAACAATTCCAACGCAAGTTAAGACATGTTTACAGTAAAGCAATTCAATTGTCTAAATATCTGATGTTTTGTGTTAGAACTGTCAGCATTACATCAGATATCTCGTAAAATTGGACCGCCCATGTCAAAAACAAATTATTTTGAGAAAGCAAGATCAAATCATTCCGAAGCCCATTCTATTAGTTTTAACCATTACGTACTTACCATGTAGTAAGTGAACGGTATTTGATTTAAAATAAC
>MU227720.1:4538795-4552754 GCA_018584345.1 Thuja plicata | reverse complement strand
TTATGAAAAGCTAACCAAGAAAACATGTTGACCTTTGGCAGGCAGTACTTGTCCCAACATAAAGCATCAGGTATATTTGTGTGGGGTCTAAGTCATTATCTCATAAGGAGCTTATAACCATCCTTAGTGTTATATTCTCCTATCTTTGACCCATCCCATACTAGTGAATCATTTCTTAAATGAAAATTCACTTTCCACTTATTTAGGATCCTTATTAATTTTGTTATTTCATTAGTAGGAATATCTTCATTTTCCAGGGATCTCCATTTCCACCCTTTGGATAAATCACCCTCCTTCGTGATGATGTAATCCTTAACATAATTCCCCCATCTATATTCTAGAACATTCTTAGAGTTTACAAAGTTATAAGTTGTTTCCATAGCTTTATAGCCCCTTTTAAGAATCAAACCAGAATAAAGCCTCATCTTGAGTACCTAAATTCCATGTCAATTTGTTTGTAATAATCCTTCTGTAGTCCAGCATCAAGTTCCTAATGCGGGAACCTCTAGGACGGTATTTTTCTCTTAAAATACTAGAGGAATCCTGGATATTAAGATACTTATGCTATAGGATCTTAGTCCATTTTATATAAGGATTACTAAACATTTTCCATACTAGTTTACCCCCTAAAGCTTTCCTTTGGTCCTTGATGTTTTTTATGTCAACACCCCCCTCCATCTTGGGTCTACAAATCTTATCCCACACCATTATGGATATTTTCTTCTTCTCCCTGGTGCCCTGCCAAAAGAAAGTCCTTAATTTTCTATTCAATCCTTCCTTTGTGGATGTTGGAAGGATAATGCATGATAGCTGATATATATGAATTGCTGATTGGAGTGAACCTACCATCATCTCTCTCCCAATAGAGTAATTCCATTTTTCCTTTCCATGAATCCACTTTCTTCTTGATCTTTTCTATCATGGATTCCCATAATTTGGATAAGTTTCTCCCTATGTCCAGAGGTAACCCCAAGTATTTTCAAGGCATCAACCCTTTTTTTAAATTCATGGTGTTACAAATATCTCTTTCCAAAATGGGATAAATATTAAGAAAAAATATTTATAGTTTCTCAAGGTTGATTTATTTCCCTAAAGCAACAATGTAGGATTCTGGGATACCCTTATAAGCAATAGCTTCATTCCTTTTACTTTTCCTTTAAAGCATTGTATTGTCAACGCATTGTTGATGTGTAGTCGGGTCTATTTCTCTATTGTTTTAAATTCCTATGACTATATTGTCCCCTCTACCTCTAGTAATTTCTCTTCCTAAGGATTGTGCCATTATTATGAATAAGAAGGGTGAGAAAGGATCCCACTGTCTCAGGCCTCTATAAATTCCAAAGAAACCTTCTGGAGTTTCATTAACCATGATCGACATTTTGGGAGTCCAGATCAATTCAAAAATTAAATTGATCCAAGGTTTGGAAAAGCCAAAGGCTTCGAGGATTTTACATAGGAAGCACCAGTTGACCTTATCATAAGCCTTTTTTATGTCTATTTTAATATGCATTCTAGGGTCACCATTCTTTCGAAAGGATTCGATTTCTTCCTTAGAAATTATAACCACATAATAAATGGATCTATCTAAAATGAAACCAGGATTCTCTTCATTAATTAAGAAGGGGAGTAAGTTTTGTAATATATTAGAAATAGTTTTATTTTGTAATTTATATATTGTATTACATAAAGCAATGGGTCTAAAGTAAACCAGGTCTTCTTACTTATCCCTCTAATGAATCAATGCTAAGAAAGTACTGTTAATTTCTTTGAGCATACTTCCAGAATTAATGATCACTACTAGGGCTTCTGTAACCTCATCCCTTATAAAGAGCAAACATTTCTAACAGAAGATGATAGGAAATCCATCTCGACCTGGAGACTTATCTAGATTCATTTGCATAAGGGATTTTTCGATTTCATGTTTAGTAAATTTGGCCATTAAATATTTGTTTCAGCTCTTGGTTATTAGTTTAGCCCTGGATATTTTTAATGATATTATTTTTACCTTAAATATTAGAGCCATTTACTTTATTAAGGATCTCCTTAAAGTAGCTAGCTGCATTATCTACTACCATTTTTGGATCCTCCAAAATAACACCATTGCTCATCATAATTTTGGTATTCCTGTTAATAACTCTTCTTGGTTTGGTACTATTATAGAAAAAATGGTATTTTTATCTCCTTCCTCCAGCCACATTTACTCTGATTTTTTATGCCAGAATATCTCTTCTTTGGCCAGGATATCATCATATTCACTCAATAGTTCTTTTTCTATCAGATAGAGAGGCCCATCCATGCCTTTTTCCATGACTATTGAATTAACTTTAGCAAGTTGCTTTTAAAAATTAATTTTGGACTCAAAAAAATTTCCAAAGTGTTCTTTGTTCCAAATTAGAAGCTTATGTTTGATGATCTTTAATTTGTTGACTACCTTATATATCTTGGAGTTAGATACTTTAGCTTCCTTCCACCATTGTTTAATTAATTTTAATGTATTTTTATCTCACACCCACATATTTTCAAACATGAAGGGGCATCTTTGAGGTCATGTGTCATCTAAAATCCTAAATTGAACATGGTACTAATCTGATCTAGAGATTGGCATAATTTTTTCCTCGAGCGTATTTGTAAATTTCTCGAGGCTACCTCTGAGACAAAATCTATCCAAATTCTTAGAAATGTGGCTGAAGCCATGCCTTCTATTATTCCAAGTGAATGTCTTTTTAGTCATTTTAATTTCCAAAATATTAGAATTCTTGATCCAATCTAGGAAATCTAAGTAAGGAACCAAGACACCACCACATGCAAGGAACCAAGACACCGCCACATGTAGGAAGGATAAAAAATGACAAAAACAATCTGGAGGTGGCATTTTCGAGCAAGTCATAATGACAAACATCCTACAAGACATGTAGGCGTACCATAGGATAGATATACGAGGAATAAAATAGGTTCATAAAACCCATAAGATTTAAAGTAATGTAGGAAGTTTTTTAAAAATCACCTTCAAAGGAGTTTGACGATGCACGGGGGATGTGCCGAGATTGCTATATTTTTCAAGTTTACCAATGTGTTAATCCCCATAATTATTTTCCTCTTGCGGTAAACACAAGTTTCAAACACTGCAAAATCAACTTCCAACAATTGAAAGATTCTTTCCCTTAGTCTGAAATAAAATTTTATTTTAATTTATGAGACTTCTAAAATATTCCTTGCGGCAAGCCTGAAAACAAATTTTAAATCGCAAAATCTACAAAAAAATAAAAATAAATAAATAAAACATTTAATTTGTCTAATGTCTAAGAAAATGTCAACTAAAATGTCTGCCAAATTGCCAATTCAAGTCTACCGGTGCATGATCCATATTTCTTTGATGGATAATGCTTGCAAATGTTGTATGCTTGCTAATTGCATTGCTCTAAAAAGATTTCTTCTCTATAATTGATCCTCTGACTGTCTGGTCTCTTCCTCCGGACATCAATCTCTTATTATTTACAGTTATGTATTAATCTATTTTTATATCTGCAGTTATTAATTTATTTATGGTTGAGATTAATATTACAAAGATTTGATTAATATGTTCGTAGTATAAATGTTATATTGCTATGTATTGAATGAATCTTTAATTTAAATCATATAAATTAATTTACTTTTAGAAACATAAAATATTACAATAAAATATAAATTATCTTAGATTTAACTTATTTTTACTTGGGGTGAAAAGGTGAATCACACCATGCACGAGGAGGCCTTAGCTAAACCCTCACCAATGTTACTATAGATGATTCATCCTTCCATCTATTTACAGCTTCACACTTGATGTTATAATTTGTTATTTATTTAAACAATTTAAACCTTGGTATACACCAACTAGAAAATCCAATTCTAGTATAGATTTATATTCAAACCTTGAAGATATGAAGGAGCGGGAGAGATCTAACACCGTGTTAGTAGGGTACGGCCTCCATGAAAATATTGGATTTTGTGCGTCATTAGTGGCATTTGGCACGTGTTTTGGTGGCGTTGTGTCATTTTGTGGTCTATAGGTGTCTTTTCATTCTGCATTCCCCTTTTCTTGCAAGATTTTTCTTTATTATTGGCTTTATTTTATTTATTTGCTAAGTGTGTGTGGTCTTTCTTTGAGTGTCATTTGGGTTAGTTTTTCCTCAGCCCTAGCTTGGTTCACTCATGTGTTTGTATGTGTTCTACCAATCATGATGATTGTGGTAGCAGAGAGGAGGATATAGAAATTGTTTCAAATAGTGGAGATAAGGATGCAATTAATACACCTTATATTAATACAGATAAGTAGAATTCTCAGGAGAGTCGAGGAAAAATTAAGAAGGGTGGACTCAGACCCGACATTGGTGGGCAGGCCAAACCATCATATACAATCATTGTTATAGACCGGGCGGTTTTATTCTATCCACCTTCGGATTCCTTTGAAGGGAAGTATTCTTAAACCGTTGTTTGTGATGGAGGAGGTTTGGGATGACCCACAACCAATATTGGAGATAGACTTAGTCATAATGGAGGAGATACCGGTGATGCCGTCCCTAGTGGAAAATAAGGAATTTTGGGTAAGTGTGCCTTGGGTAATTTGAAAACACTTTCTTTATCTCCTAAGGATGACATGATTAAAGAAATTAGGGGTGAACAATCCAAGCTTAGAATTATTGTTATTTTTTTGTCTGTTTGAATAAAGAGGGTCTCCCTGTCGAGAAATTTCTCGATGATTGGATTGCTAATGTGTGGGGTAAAAAACTTAGAATTTATTTGAGTTTTTGTAGAATGGTTCACTCGAGTTTGTTTGTTGTCTTCTTTAAAGTCCATAGCATGCAAGAAAGGGTGTTAAACAAGTTAGTTTGGAATGTGGGACATTTTATGTTATGTGCTTTCCCTAGGTCTCCCAAGGGGAATGCCAAGTAGGTTATTGTCTAGTTTTCACCTAACTGGGTTGAGATTAGGAACCTTCAATCGAGAACTACCTTACCACACCTAAATGTGAGGGATTTAATTGCCTTGTCTCTAGATATTGATTTTCAAGACATTGTTTCTTAAGTGTTGAAAATGACTCTTTTTCTTGGGAACTTTCTTTATTGGGTAACTTGGGTGCTTATTTTCACTGTAAACAAAATGGGCACACTAAAAGGGATTATCCCACTTTGAGTAAGTCTAGAAATGCAAATTTTAACGTTGCTCCTAAAGAAGTTGTTCACAAAAATAGAAATAAGATTCCTACTAATAAACCTAACATGCAAGATGTGTAGAAGGTGAGTTCTAATGCTGGTGTTGAAAATTTAGAGGCAAGTATCCATAACACTAATCAAGAACTAAATATTTCTAGCAATTTCTCTTCACTTAAGAATCCCCTCTTTGAAGATGAATTTGAGGTGGTTCCTGTTAATAAAGAGGATGAGACTTTGAACCTAGCCAATTGTTTGCATGATATTTTGAGGGGCCCTGATAATAGTAATAATGTTGTGGATTTGGCCACCCCCACCAAGCCTAATGCTCAACAAATTTCCTTTGCTACCGTTGTCGATAGAGTTGTGATGTTGAAAGATATTGCCCCACCTCCTATGGATAAGATCAAACTCATTCATGGACTTATGGTGTCCTGAGAGAAACGTTGTGAGGTAATGAAGGTGAATGGTAGTGATGGAGGTTTTATTGAGGTGCAAATAAAGCAAAAGAGGAGAGCCAACGAGAGGCAGTCCTTATCTAATAGTGGGTAGAATAAAATAGTGATCCTATATTGCTTCAACAGACTTTACAAGAATTCCAAGCCCACCTCCAAATAACCTAATACTAAACATCTATAGCTGGAATGTGAGGGGTTTAGAGATGACTGAGATGAATTGTGGAATTGGCTATCCTTTGAGTTTCCTAAGGCACACTGGATATTTGTCGGTGACTTCAATATAGTTGAAAATAAGTGTGATAAGAATAGAGGTAGGAAATTGGAATGGAAGGGAAATGAGTTCTTTTTTTGGTCTAAATTTAAAGGAAACTAAACATTATGTATCCTATTGCAAATAAGAAAGATTCCTTCCCAGATATCGAGTTCACTTGGTGCAATAATCAATCAGGGTAGCAGAGGCTTTACTGTAGATTGGATATGGTGTATATTGATGCTTCTTTATTCTCTATATCCTCAAAGGGTGACCACTCTCCCATATTTGTTACCCCTACTAGCCTCTCTGATCATTCTCCTATCTCGGTTAAAGTGGTTATTGATTCTGATATCCCAGCTTCTAAACAGAGAAACATGACTGAGAGTTTCAAATTAAATGTCTCTCTTCTGTAAGATAAGGATAATAGGTAATCCATTAAGATGGTGACGTGCTTGATCAAATATTGTATCAAGGACCTTAGACCCAGGGAATTGTGGTGTCCCTTCATTGAGTCTTGGAAGAAAATGTTCAAGCTTATTGGGAAGAAATTAAGTGTGGATAGCAATAGAGAGGAGTCCTACTTGCAGAGTGAATTGAACTATTTGGAGAAAAAAAGTGGCGAATAGCAAAGATTGCTCCATTGAGGAGAGGTTGTTTGGGGTAAAAACTCAATTGGGGCTGGACCAACAATATAAGATTCAAGGATAGAAGATTAGATCAAGGATGAATTGGATGAACCAAGGTGACAAAGGGTCGAGGTGTTTTTTCAACGTCATTAAAGCCAAACAAAAAAGGGAATTAATTAAAGAAATACAGACTAAGGGTTCTACTTCCAAGGATCCTAAGGACAACAAGGAGGCTTTCTTTGAATTTTATAAGGACCTATTCTCATTAGAACACTGCAATGATAAACAAGTGGCTCTTGACAAGTGACTTAAGCTGATCCCTAATAAATTGTCAGTTATGGAAATAAGTATGTTGGACACGAACATGTCAGAAGATGAGATTGAATTGGCCATTCTATCTCTTCCTAATGGTAAGTAACCAGGTCATGATTGTTTGCCTGTTGAGTTCTATAGGGAAAATATTGACTGGATTGTCCCAGAGCTGATGATGTCTTCAAAAGGGGCTCATTAGGTAAGGATATCAATATGGGGATTATTAAATTACTTCCTAAGGTTGGAGACAAAAAAATTATAAGGAACTAGAGGCCTATCACACTGTTGAACTTGTCATATAAAATTATTGCTAAGGTTCTTCAAGGGAGGATTGCTGGGATACTAAAGAAATTCATCTCAGCCACTCAAACAAGGTTTATCAAAGGAAGGTATATTCTTGAAAATTTGATCACTGGTTGGGAAGCACTACATTGGGCTAAGTCAGATAAGCAATATGTGGGTATGGTTCTGCTTGACTTTGAGAAAGCATATGATAGAATAGAATGGCCTTTCATAATGGGTATGTTGAGGGCCTTTGGATTCCCACCTTATTTGTGCAGATGGATTCACATACTATTTCAGTACTCCAACACTATGGTGGACATTAATGGGGAAAGGACATAAGCTATTTATCTTCAACGATCTATAAGGAAAGGCTGCCCCATTGCTCCTGCTTTATTTTTTATAGTAGTTGATGCATTATTTTATATTCTTAGGACTCCTACCTTGGGACAAAGTGTTAAAGGAATAACCCTCCCCAATCAGAAGCACCTTCTCAATGCATAATTTGTAGATGATAGTGCCCTATTCATTGCACTTGAGGAAGGAAACTTTGAAATGTGGTTCACAGGTTAGACTTATTTTGTGTGGTTTCTGAAACTAAAATTTCCCCACATAAATCTATTGTCTTGGGATGGACTGAGGTGGCCCCTAGTTGGTTTGCATATAAAGGTTGGCATTGGGGTGGACCTCACACCATGGTTAGATATTTAGGGATCCCGTTTACAGTTGAACCCTCATTGAAGGACATGTGGCTATGGTTGCTCTCCAAGATTGCGAAGAAGCATATTAAATGAAAAAATCATCTTCTATCCTTGGGGGGCAGAGTACAAGTTGTTCAAAAGGTTCTTTCCTCACACCACATCTATTTTGCTTCCTCTTGGATTTTTACTAATTACCAATGCAATCCGAATGACAAGATAATGAGGGATTTTTTAAAGTGGGATGGTAGGGGTAACATGAGCAGACATTGTGTGAAATGGAAATGGTGTTGTTTGCAATGGAAGTTACGCGGTCTGGGTATTAGTGAAATTAGAACTCATGGTATGGCTCTTGTCTCTAAATGGATATTTAAGGAAATAGATGGGGATGAAACCTAGAAAGTGTTTATCAAGAGTAATATTGAGAGGTATGTTGTTAGGAAGGGTAAATCTTGGAACAATATCCCTCAGTGCAACATTGTTATGGGTGAATTTAACATGAAACCTTTTGGTTATCGGAGATTTTGTTCTATATAGAAAGCATGGGCCCATGTGAGGAGTTTTCTCATATCTAAAGGGGCTTGTGGTGGCCCTCCTAACTATACTATTTTTGATAGGTTCTTATGGTGGGGGTGTCATTAAATAGTAAGACTCTTGCTCTTAATCAGAGTTGTTCAAAAAAAGGTTGGAATAGAAAAGGAATATCCCTCATCAGAGATCTTATGGTTGAAAATTGGGTGGGTTCATGGGCTGATTTAAGTTCCAAATTTAATATTCCTGTATCTCATAAAAAAACTTACTCTTTGATTGTTAAAGCTTTGGGGTGCCATTTTCCTGGTACGATAATGAACAGTGAGTCCTTCCTTAGTAAGGTTAAATGGAGTGATGAGACTTCTTTTAAGATTGCTTGTACTAAATATATTTATTTAATGAGAAAGAATTATAACTCTACTATCACAGGGATTAACCATTGCTGGGGTGTTGAGGTTGATTTTTCCAAATGGCACTCTTGGTTTGACTTTATGTTGCACTCTCCTTGTGAACCAATTTTTTTTGTTTTAGAAGGACTTTCCTTTTGATGAAGCTGGTTGTTGGCTCTTCCCTATCATCTGTGGTCTTTTTAATACTCCTGAGTCTTTCAAGAATTTTATGTTTTCTATATTTATGCCCATAGTGTTTGTTCATGCTTCTTAGGGTCACCTCTAGTTTGGAGCTCTTGGCCTGGATTTTCTTCGAGTGAGGTTCTTGTTGGTTATGTTGATTCATTTGATGTTAAAATGAACAAGTTTTGGTTTGATCTGACTTGTGATAATCTTTGGATTTTGTAGAAAGACAGGAATGAGGAAGTGTTCCAAAATTCAAGGCATATTACTGAGTTTAAACTTAAACTCACACATTATCGTATTAAGTCACAGGTCTCTACTACATTCAAGATTTCTAAATCCATGTTTATGATTTTTATGATGGAAGGCTCTTTATTGATTCACAAAGATTATGTACATGCAATGCAATACCTCAACAGACATAAGAATATGCTAAAACCACAAGATGTGATAGATATTGAAAGGTTTATGAAGGATCTCAACATTGATGATGGGATACAGGGAAACTATCATGCTTGAATGACACTGAACATAATACCAATACTATGGACTGTACTCGGGCAGAGGGAGGTCATGCTCTTGATCGCCTTGTTGGATCTGTTGCTAATGAATCAGGTACACGTCAGTGGTTCGCTAGTAAAACTATAGGGTGGGGGTATGTTAGATTTTTCTTGGGCTCTGGTTGGGGCTCATAGTGTTTCATACTCAGTCAGGTGGTCCTAAGTAACATATGCACATATTATGTAATTATGTCAGTAGACAATAGCTTGATACAGTGACTCATGGTTTGTGTAGAATTTTGTAACCATCAAATGTTTTTTTTGTAATCATGTAATTAATAGGCGTCTAAGATTCTCTCGTGATGAGCTGCCAGTCAGATTTGATCACAGGGACTCTTTTTGTTTAAATTACATAGTGAACTCTCAAGTATAATTCTGATGTAACAATTTTATATACTATCTTAATAGAAAAAACCTTGAAGATATGATCTCATACATATTTGCCAATCCATGTAGCCAATCTATTTTTTTAATTTGTGTGCCCAACCTAATACCTAAATACCCTAGCACACCAATAGTCACAGAAAAATTTGAGATAAAAGCTAGCCAAAAATCTCAATACATATCCAAAAATGTCAATAAACTTCAACCTTAGTATTGAGGATATCCAAACCAAGTACACTTTAAAATGATGCATTACTATTGGGATATATTATGCTAATACTTGCTTTATCTTACAACATACTCTAAAATGGTCATGGATTGCATGATATTGAATTAAAATAAGAAATGATAGAGAAATAGGCATATACTCTGGTAAAAGTAGTCAAGAATTTTAGGCACTATCTAGTTGGTGCCAAGTGGGATGGTTGCAAATGCCTTCCTGTTGTTTGACCAATTTTTAACTGTGCTAGCTTTCATTGATGATGATCCAAGTGCTACATCTTTTGTAGCATCTGCTTCACCAGCATTATCGACCACATCTGTTAGTGGCAGGGAACTGACAAAGTAAAAGATGAGAGGGTAGGATTTTGTTTTTGCTGGTCTCAATTTTGGATTTTGGGGTTTTCCTCCCACCCAGACTAGAACAGTTTTTTGTAGGCATAAGATATTATTGAATTCTTAGCGGGCTTCTTATCTTTAACCATCAGATGTAATGTTTTCAATCGTTTGCTTACAGTAGCCTGGAAACGGGCATTATCGGTTTTACTCTAAGTCAATACGGCCTTTCTTGGCTGTTGGATTTATATGGAAATGTATGTAATGGAAAGGATGGAGGGTTATCTTGACTGCTTCTTTCCCTCCTGAGCCTTTGAAGCGGGGTATATAATAAAATTTTAATGGCTCTGCCATTTTTGCCCCAAAAAAAAAAATTTCATTTATTAAAAATTAAAATATTATGTCAAGTATGGAGATATAGGTGATCTCTTTATAAAATATGGAAATATGATATACTGGATGTTTTAATTTTTGTTTTCTTGCTAAAAATCTATTTAGGATAATAGTTTCATTCTTTATTAGTGTTGATATTGGCATAATTTGATAGTTTAAGTTGTGTTATTGTTTTCTTCCCCAAAGTTCAAATCCCATTAAAATGTTATCACTAATTCATAACTCCAAATCAAAAACCACTTACCCCTTTTTAAAATTCCCCTACAATAATATATTTTCATTATTACTTTAACTCATCCTAAATACTATACTTCATTTATATGTAGTAATGTATGTATCTTACTTACCTTCCAACCTACAATATCATAGTTTGTTTAATAGTCAATATCAAGTCTATGTGTTCAATTTTTCTAATTAGTTATAAATATAGGGACTGCCAAAATACAAAGAAATGGTATTTAAACAATCGATTGTTGAAGTTTTAATTATTAAGTTTTGGTTGAATCTTCAAAAAATCATTTTTACGATAATTTGAACTAAGTTGATTATTTTGACAAATTGTGTGATAAGTGGTAGCTTCAAACCTTAGTTGTAGGTAGTTAAGTGTCCATTTTACACATCTAAAAAAAATAGAGGTCTTAGGATATTCCATGCAAAATCTATTTTCCCTACCCTGTAGTAAGTGAACGGTATTTGATTTAAAATAACTTTAGTAGTTGTGCACTTTCCATGTATTAAGTGATTTATAATTGCTTTAACTTTCCAAATAATTGTATAACGGATTTAGTTTCTCAATAAGATTGAGGCACAGAACACAAAAATAATAATCATCAATCTTGTTTGGTTAGGCTACATGGCCACTTATTCCATTTATAAAACAAGGCTACAAAAATGTAATGTTGGAAGGTTGTTTCAACTTTGCTACAAAAATTGCAAGGTTTGAAATAATTTATGTTTATGATAAAAGGTTCGATATATTTACGAGAACTAAAACAATGGAATTGATTTTAGATTTATTACTTTATATTTTTGTAGTTTCATCTAGTTTCCTTTTTATTATGAAAATATATTATGCAAAATGTTGGCAGATTTGTTTGAATTATGCAAAAAAATATATCATTCAATTAAAAAAAACCACAAAGTGGGTGATTGAGAAAATTCAATCTCACAATCCAAAATAAGAGGTCATGAGTTGTAAAAATTGAATGTTAAGAGGTTATAAGTTGTGAGTTGGGAAATTTGAATATAAAGAGATTGTGAGTTGTGCATTTTCAACATCAAGTACAAAGAGGTTGTAAGTTGTGACTATTGAAAATTGATTGTAAGAAATGAAAAGTATATGTAACTAAGGTTGTGGATTGTGAATAAACATAAAAGTTAATGAAATATGGAAAGTATATGCAAATTAACAAATAGTTAAATTTCAGATTAAAAAAAATTGTGAAAACTTACAAACTATAACTAAGATAGATGGTTATGCCCTTATAACTACCCCTGAAATACTGGTGCCAGCATAAAATGTCGGGTATATATAAAATGTTTTTTTTTTTGTAAAAAGGCTTTGAAAGACTTCAAACATTTGAAAGGGAGCTGCATCAAAAAATGATGACTGAGATGGCATCTAATGAAATGATCTATTCCACGTACATATGCAAAATGTAAAAAAATAGAGTTGGGCCATGAAATGTTTGACAAAATGCCTCAAAGAAATGTGTGTCTATAGAAATATTATGTGGGAGAGAAAATGGATTAAATCAGTTGTTTGAAAAAATGTCTGAAATAAATTTGGCCTGAGGCATGCCAAGATTAGAATATATTCAAAGAGAAGGATTGTTCAAGGGCTTCTCAAATTCCAAAACACATGTAGTTCGTAGTCTTTACATCAATATTCTTGTGAAGATTAATGGTGATACTAAATGAAACAATCTGAAAAATAGACTTGCACTATTATAATGTGCACTATAGATCAATGCCTCAGAGCGGGTTATAGACATCCATCAAAACAAGATAAAGGGAAAACTTCGTCAATTATTTTAATTAAAATTTCTCTACAATAAATGCATGCAAGAATGTGGAATCATAGATAGCACACCCACATTGTTTGGCATAAATACCCCAAAGATATGTCATATCAAGGAATAAAATAAAATGACAGCAGCCATGCAAAAAATAAGACCATCATAGAAAATGTGTAAGACAACAATAGTGATAGAACTAGCACTAGAAAAAGAAATATCGTGAGAAGAAAAAATGGCATCAGTTCAAAAATCTTTAGTTCGATAATATTTTGTTAATATTAAAAAAAATGAAAATTTGAAATAATCAAAAGAAGGGAGATCTAAGTGTGATTGAGAATAAATAATAAATCACAATATAATTGGGAACTCCAGAAATCACAACAAATCAATTCAATATTTTCCATAGATATTTCATCCTTGTCTGGATGACTATATTTTAGAAGTGAAGAATATCTTTGGGTTCTATTTTGGAGAATGAAGGATTTCTTTGGACTTTTCTAGTTGTTGTTCCATAACATACAAAATATAAGTTGTATAAACCTTCCAGTTGTGAATTTTAAGTACAATGAGAAGACCAGTGCAAACTTTGAGCCCTCTAAAAAGAAAAAATTGTCTATTTCCAGACCTCACACTAAAACTATTATAAAATTATATAAAAAAAATATCTCAAAAACTATCATGAAATTATCTCAAAGAACAGTTAGTTACCTAAATGCATTTATTTCAAATCATTAGGAGGTGTGAAGGTAAACAAGTACCACAAGCTATTTAAGCTTCACAAGAGTGTAGTTAAAAAAGAATGTAATTTGTCAGAGCCCCATTAATTAGCACAGTAATTGATATATAGTGTAAACCCTTTTATCCTACAGTTTTGGAAGACTATAGTAGATACCTGCAACTGCTATTGGAATTAAGAAGAAAAGTCCTCGCCATCCTGACTTAGACATTGCCCTATTAATGCTGAACGATATAGAAGATAGATAACCGAACACGAACGAATTAATGAATTGCCCTATTTTAATTTTATTTTAGGTCAGTTCTTTAATGAATTATTAATGGACCTAACTTTGGTTCATATTTAATTTTATAAGATATTTTCCTACAAATTAGTTCATTTTGTATTAATGGATC
>MU227720.1:4506486-4538695 GCA_018584345.1 Thuja plicata | reverse complement strand
CTCGTGGAAGACCTTCGGGATGAACTTGCGAGGACGTTTGTTCGGAGGAGGCACCATGGCAGTCCGAAGCTTCAACTCGAGCACCAGCAGTAACTGCTGGGCCGAAGTTGGCCGGAGCCATACTAAAAGCTAACCCTAATGAGATCCCGCAATAAATGCGGTATGACAGATGGATGGCTCAGAGCGGAAACACAGACAGAATGCCGTACACATGAAAACCCTAGCTGATTGCTATATTTTTCAAGTTTACCAATGTGTTAATCCCCATAATTATTTTCCTCTTGCGGGTAAACACAAGTTTCAAACACTGCAAAAGCAACTTCCAACAATTGAATGATTCTTTCCCTAAGTCTGAAATAAAATTTTATTTTCATTTATGAGACTTCTGAAATATTCCTCGGGGCAAGCCTGAAAACAAATTTTAAATAGCAAAATCTTTAAAAAAAAATAAAAAATGAAAACATTTAATTTGTCTAATGTCTAAGAAAATGTCAACTAAAATGTCTGCCAAATTGCCAAGTCTACCAGCGCTTAATCCGTATTGCTTTGATGGATATCGATATCGTATTCCATAGCTCCCATTTATCACTGTATGGGTGATGCTTGCAAATGTTGTGAAATCTGGTTGTACGCCTGCTAATTGCATTGCTCTAAAATTGTTTCTGCTCTATAGTATTCTGAATTTGCTCCATCAATGTAACTTGCATGGTATGATATTTTGTCATCAAAAACTTTATAACACATTCTATTTCACAATAGTTTTTTTTAGGACACGGCTGGAAATGTTGTCAACATTCAATTCTGAAAATGACACTAAAAAAACCAGAAGGGTTCTGAAAGAAATTGTATTAGACTATATCAGGATTCTATGAAAAGATTTGGTTGTTGAAATTATCAGTTGGGGATTTAGAAAAATAAAGACTGTTCAAGCCTGCAACCTAGAGGTTTAGGTTTATGTTTCTTTCTCCTCAATTATTAATGCAAATATAATTTAATTCTAATATCCCATGGTAATTTACCAAAATTTTGTATCCCAGTTATGCAACAGAAATCCACAGTTGTGTACGAAATCAATCCAAAACTTCTTATATGTATTCAACCGGCTAGCTGATACATATGCGTGAAATGTAAAAAGAATAAATATGCACAACCACTTGCTAGAAAGTATTAGAAAAGGTACAGCTATAAACACATTGAATAAATCAAAAAATATTCCCTGCAATCATAAGAAAAATTGCAAATTTTGTACCAAACAAAGATTAGCTTTCCAAAAACTACAGGAGATCAAAGTTGTGCTCTGTCAATAGTAAAGCCAATTGTAGCAGCCAGTAGGTATTCTTTTTCATTTGCAACAGGAGACCTTGAATCGGCGAAAGCATAAGACATATCAGAGTCTCATTGTCTTCCCGCCTCAAATACAAATTCATAATGTGTTTGAAGTAAGCTTACTTAATTTTCATGATGTTAAGTATGTTTGGTTCTCTTTAAGAATTGTTTCTTCCTGGAGTGCTTCTTGCCTATGAAAAAGCCAAGAGCTGTAATTGATCCTCTGCCTATCTGGTCACTTCCTCCGGACATCAATCTCTTATGATTTACAGACATGTATTAATCTATTTTTATATGTGCAGTTATTTATTTATTTATGGTTGAGATTAATATTACAAAGATTTGATTAATATGTTCGTAGTATAAATGTTATATTGCTATGTATTGAATGAATCTTTAATTTAAATCGTATAAATTAATTTACTTTTACAAACATAAAATATTACAATAAAATATAAATTATCTTAGATTTAACTTATTTTTACTTGGGGTGAAAAGGTGAATCACACCGTGCATGAGGAGGCCTTAGCTAAACCCTCACCAACATCACTATAGACGATTCATCCTTCCATAGCCACAAATAGATTAGACCTATAAATATGATCAATAGGAATATTAGCTTTGATGTGCTCTTTAAAGTATAAAAAAGTGCACCAAATTGGAAGAAGGTTTGTAGAATATGTATTTTATAACAATTATTAAGTGTAAAATGAAATGAGAAATTGATAGTGCCAAGAGACAATATAAAGCTCCAAAACTCTATCTAAAAGGTATTTATCTCACACCACTATGTTTTTTATCAATCAAGGTTGATCATCTAGACAAGAAAACCTTGATCATGATGTCAAAAAAATGTTCAAATTTTGCACTCTTCATAATTGTATTTATGGTGGCTTTCCTCCTTAGTATTTAATAAAATCTAGCCTATGCATAATTTTGTTGCAAAAATATAACTTTTATGATAACTCCTTGTCAGAATAGAAGGGATGAGTTTGTACAGGGATGAGTTTGTATCAGGTAAGATAGGCTCTCTTCATAACTATTGTGTAAATATGTACATTCCTACAAGATGTAACTATGAAAAGGCTACTAGATGGAGTTTCTACATCTAAAATTCTTCTATAAATAGACTGGCTCTCTTTGTACAATTGAGTATAAATACAAATTCAACAATCAAAATGCTACTAGATGGAGAGGAAAAGATAACAAAGTTAGAGGTATTAAATTTTACATTTTTCTCTCTCAAAGAGAATTTTTTTTTTTTTCTACAATAAATCCTTCTTAGTACACAAGACTTGATTTTTAATGAGGTAAGGTCTACCCTCTTCATAATTTGCGTGTTAATGTCCAACTTCGTATAATAATTACACACTGTGATTATTAAAAATGTAGAGTCTTCTAAAATGGAGTTGCAGAATTAATCTATTTTCCTATGAACTCCTCAATACACACAACATGAGTTTCTACAAGGTAACATCTACCCTCTTCATAATCGGAGCAATCTTTTTCCATGCGCTTAGCCCATTTACCACTTACAACCATTAGCTAACTATCCATAGTACAACATCATATCATTCTCATCATCATATCTACATCCCAATGTCATCATATTTATCAATATTATTAGTTTTGACCTTTATTAAGAAGTTAAAATGGTTCTAGACTCATTATATTAGAAATCCCTTCACATAGTATAATTAGTAGAGAAAAACTATGAAGCGTGTATTATTCCTATATCAAATAGCCCTTGGATACCACATTCTTCCTCCCTTTCCTATTTCCATAATGTATCCCACCCCTTTTTGATATTTATAATCCCATCCTTCCATCTATTTATACCTTCACACTTGATGTTATAATTTTTTATTTCTTTAAACATTTGAAACCTTGGTGTACACCAACTAGCAAATCCAATTCTAGTATAGATTTATATTCAAACCTTGAAGATATGAAGGAGCGGGAGAGATCTAGAGTTGTGCAAGTGGGGTACGGCCTCCATGAACATATTGGATTTCGTGTTTCCTTGGTGGCATTTGGCACATGTTTTGGTGGCCTTGTATCATTTTGTGGTCTATAGGTGTCTTGTCATTCTGCATTACCCTTTTCTTGCATGATTTTTCTTTATTATTGGCTTTATTTTATTTATTTTCTAAGTGTGTGTGGTCTTTCTTTGAGTGTCATTTGGGTTAGTTTTTCCTCAGCCCTAGCTTGGTTCACTTGTGTGTTTGTATGGGTTTTGTCAATCATGATGACTGTGGTAGCAAAGAGGAGGATATGGAAATTATTTTAGATAGTGGAGATAAGGATGTAATTAATACACCTTATATTAATACAGATAAGCAGAATTATTAGTAGAGTGGAGGGAAAATTGAGAAGGGTGGACACCGAACCGACATTGGTGGGGAGGCCAAACCATCATATACAGTTGTCATTATAGACCATGCAGTTTTGGTCTATCCACCTTAGACTTCCTTTGAAGGGAATTTTTCTTCAACCATTGTTTGTGATGGAGGAGGTATAGCATGGCCCACAACCAATGGAGATAGACTCGGTCATAATAGAGGAGATACTGGTGATGACGTCACTGGTGGAAAAGGAGGAATTTTGGGCAACTGTGCCTTGGGTAATTTGAAAACACTTTATTTATCTCCTAATGATGACATGATTAAGGAAATTAGGGGTGAATAGTCAAGGCTTAAAAGTATTGCTATTTTTTTGTTTGTTTGAATAAAGAGGCTCTCCCTGCCCAGAAATTTATCAATGATTGCATTGCTAATGTGTGGGGTCAAAAACTTGGAATTTATGTGAGTTTTTGCAGAATGGTTCACCCGGGTTTGTTTGTTGTCTTCTTTAAAATCCATATCATGCAAGAAAGGATATTAAAAAAGTTTTTTTGGAATGTGGGACATTCTATGTTATGTGCTTTCCCCTGGTCTCCCAAGGGGAACGCTAAGCAGGTTATTGTCCGGTCTTCACCTAACTGGGTTGAGATTAGGAACCTTCAACCAGAATTTTGGCCATTTATTTCATATATACTAAAGTCGTTAGACACTGTTCTCCAAGTGGAATAATAGAGAACTACCCTATCACACCTAAATGCAAGGGTTTTAATTGCCTTGTCTCCAGATGTTGATTTTCTAGACATTGTTTCTTAAGTATTGAAAATGACTCTTTTTCTTGGGAACTTGTTTTATTGGGTAACTTGGGTAAGTCTAGAAAAGCCAATTTTAACATTGCTCCTAAAGAAGTTGTTCACGAAAAGAGTAATAAGATCCTTGTTAATAAACCTAACATGCAGGATGTGCAGAAGGTGAATTCTAATGTTGGTGTTGAAAATTTAGAGGCAAGTATCCATAACACTGATCAAGAACTAAATATTTCTAGGAATTTCTCTTCGCTTAAGAATCCCCTCTTTGAAGATGAATTTGAGGTGGTTCCTATTAATAAAGAGGACGAGTCTTTGAACCTAGCCAATTGTTTGCATGATATTTTTAGGGCCCCTGATAATGGTAATAATGTTGTGGATTGGGCCACCCCCACCAAACCTAATGATCAACAACTTGCCTTGGCTACCATTGTCGATAGAGTTGTGTTGTTGAAAGATATTGCCCCACCTCCTATGGATAAGAGAAAACTCATGCATGGACTTATGGTGTCCTCAAAGAAACATTGCGAGGTAATGAAGGTGAATGGTAGTGATGAAGGGTTTTAATGAGGTGAAAAAATAGAAAAAGAGGAAAGCCAATGAGAGGCATTCCTTATTTAACAGTGGGAAGAATAAAATAAAGATCCTAGATTTCTTTAACAGACTTTACAAGAATTCCAAGCTCACCTCCAAATAACCTAATACTGAACATCTCTAGCTAGAATGTGAAGGGTTTAGAGATGAATAACGGAAAATATGTTGTCAAGAGATAGTGGAATAACTTGATGATGAAAGACATAACATGCTTACAAGAAATTACAGTGGTAGGATTTCAGGCTTATACCATTCTAAAATATTTATGGAACAAGGCCATTAGCTTCCACTCTAACCACAAGAGGGGTAAAGGAGGGATTGCAATTCTGGTTGGCTCCCATTGGAGTGATAATATTGTGGACGATGGGCTCTATCCCTGTCAAAGGGATATATGGATCCTTTTCAAGAATAATGACGGTGATAAAAATTTTAGCATTTTCAATATTTATGCTTCGAATGATAATAGGGAGAGAGCTGAATTGTGGAATTGGCTTTCCTTTGAGTTGCATAAGGCACACTGGATATTTGTGGGTGACTTCAATATGGTTGAAAATAAGTATGATAATAATGTAGGTAGGAAATTGGAATGGAAGGGAAATGAGTTCTTTTTGGGGTCTAAATTTAAAAGGAAACTAAACATTGTGGATCCTATTGCAAATAAGAAAGATTCCTTCTCAGATATCTAGTTCACTTGGTGCAATAATCAATCGGGGTAACAGAGGCTTTACTGTAGATTAGATAGAGTGTATATTGATACTTATTTCTTCTCTATATCCTCAGAGGGTGACCACTCTCCCATATGTGTTACCCCTACTAGCCTCTCTGATCATTCTCCTATCTCGGTTAAAGTGGTTATTGATTCTGATATCCCCGCTTCTAAATAGAGAAAAAATACTAAGATTTTCAAATTAAATGTCTCTCTTCTGTAAGATGATGATAATAGGGAAGCCATTAAGATGGTGACATGCTTGATCAAATATTGTATCAACAATCTTAGACCTAGGGAAATGTGGTGTCCCTTCATTGAGTCTTGGAAGAAAACATTCCAGCTTGTTGGGAAGAAATTAAGTATGGAGGGGAACAGAGAGGAGTCCTACTTGTAGAGTGAATTAAACTGTCTTAAGAAAAAAGTGCAAGATAGCAGAGATTTCTCAATTGAGGAGAGGTTGATTGGGGTAAAAACTCAATTGAGGCAGCACCAACAATATAAGATTAGAGGGAAGAATATTAGATCAAGGATGAATTGGATGAAGCAAGGTGACAAAGGGTCAGGTGTTTTTCCAACCTCATTAAAGCCAAACAAAAAAGGGAATTAATTGAAGAAATATAGACTAAGGGTTTTACTTCCAAGGATCCTAAGGAGATCAAGGAGGCTTTCTTTGAATTTTATAAGGGCCTATTCTCATTAGAACACTACAATGATAAACAAGTGGCTCTTGACTAGTGTCTTAAGTTGATCCCTAAGAAATTGTTAGTTATGGAAATAAGTATGTTGAACACGAACATCTCAGAAGATGAGATTGAATTGGCCATTCAATCTCTTCCTAATGGGAAGTGCTTGGGTCATGATTGTTTGCCTGTTGAGTTCTATAAAGAAAATATTGATTGGATTGTCCCAGATCAGATGATGTCTTTAGCAGGGGCTCATTAGGTAAGGATATCAATATGGGGATTATTAAATTACTTCCTAAGGGTGGAGTTGAAACTTTTGTAAGGAACTAGAGGCCTATCACATTGTTGAACTTGTCATATAAAATTATTGCTAAGGTTCTCGAAGGGAGGATTGTTGGGATACTAAAGAACTTCATCTCAGCCACTCAAATAGGGTTTATCAAAGGAAGGTATATCCTTAAAAATTTGATCACTAGTTGGGATGCACTACACTGGGCTAAGTGAGATAAGTAATATGTGGCTATGGTTTTTCTTGACTTTGAGAAAGCATATGATAGAATAGAATGGCCTTTCATAATGGGTATGTTGAGGGCCTTTGGATTCCCACCTTATTTGTGTAGATGGATTCACATACTATTTCAGTACTCCAACACTATGGTAGACATTAATGGGGAAAGGACAGAATCTATTTATATCCAACGATCTATAAGAAAAGGCTGCCCCATTTCTCCTACCTTATTTGTTATAGCAGCTGATGCATTATTTTATATTCGTCAGACTTCTACCTTGCGACCAAGTTTTAAAGGAATAACCCTCCCCAATTAGGAGGAGCTTCTCAATACATAATTTGTAGATGACAGTGCCCTATTCATTACACTTGAGGAAGGAAACTTTGATAATGTGGTTCATAGGTTAGACTTATTTTGTGTGGCTTCTGGAACTAAGATTTCCCCACATAAATCTATTGTCTTCAGATAGACTGAGGTTGCCTCTACTTGGTTGGAATGTAAAGGTTGGTATTGGGTTGGACCTCACACTATGGTCAAATATCTAAGGATCCCTTTTATATCTGAACCCTCATTGAAGGACATGTGGCTATGGTTATTCTCCAAGATTGAGAAGAAGCATATTATATGGAAAACTCATCTTCTATCCTTGTGGGGTAGAGTGAAACTTTTTCAAAAGGTTATTTCCTCACACCACATCTATTTTTATTCCTCTTGGATTTTTACTAATTACCAATGCAATTAGAATGACAGGATAATGAGGGATTTTTTATGGTCGGATGGTAGGGGTAACATGAAGAGACATTGTGTGAAATGTAAATGGTGTTGTTTTCAATGGAAGTTAGGTGGTCTGGGTATCAGAGACATTAGAACTCATGGTATGGCTCTTGCCTCTAAATGGATATTCAAGGAAATAGATGGGGATGAACCCTGGAAAGTGTTTATCAAGAGTAATATTTAGAAGTCTGTTGTTAGGAAGGGTAAATCTTGGAAGAATATCCCTCAGTGCGACATTGTTATGGGTGACTTTAACATAAAACCTTTTGGTTCTTAGAGTTTTTGTTCCCTATAGAAAGCATGGGCCCATGTGAGGATTTTTCTCATATCTAAAGGGGCTTGTGGTGGCTCTCCTAACTATACTATTATTGATAGGTTCTTATGGTGGGGGGTGTCATTTAATATTAATTCTCTTTCTCTTAATTAGAGTTGTTCAGCAAAAGGTTGGAATAGCAAAGGAATATCCCTCATCAGAGATCTTATGATAGACAATTAGGTGGGCTCATGGGCTGAGTTAAGTTCCAAATTTAATAATCATTTATCTCATAAAAAAAAATTACTCTTTCATTGTTAAAAATTTGGGTTGCCAGTTTCTTGGTATGATAATGAACATTGAGTCCTTCTTGAGTAAGGTTAAATGGAGTGATGGGACTGCTTTTAAGAATGCTTCTACTAACTATATCTATTTGATGCTAAAGAATGATAACTATGTTATCACAGGGATTAACCATTGCTGGGGTGGTTTTTTCCAAATGGCACTCTTGGTTGACTTTATGTGGCACTCTCCTTGGGAACCAATTTTTTTTTTGTCTTAGATGGACTCTCCTTTTGAGGAAGTTGGGTGTTGGCTCTTCCCTGTCGTCTATGGCCTTTGTAATACTCTTGAGTCTTTCAAGCATTTTTTTCTGTATTTATGCCCATAGTGTCTGGTCATGCTTCTTAGGGTCACCTTTGGTCTCGAACGCTTTGCCTAGCTTGTCTTTGAGTGAGGTTCTTGTTGGTTATGTTGATTCAATTGATGTTAAAATGAACAAGTTTTGGTTTGTTCTGACTTGTGAGATTCTTTGGATTTTGTGGAAAGATAGGAATGATGAAGTGTTCTAGAATTCGAAGAGGCATCTTACTGAGTTTGAACTTAAACTCACACATTATCGTATTATGTCATAGGTCTCTACTACATTGGAGATTTCTAAATCTAGTTTTATGATTCTTATGAGGGAAGGCTCTTTACTGATTCACAAAGATTATGTATAGGCAGTGCAATACCTCAACAGACATAAGAATATGCTAAAACCATAGGATGTGATAGATCTTGAAAGGTTTATGAAGGATCTTAAGATTGATGATGGGATACAAGGAAACTATCATGCTCATGGAACTGAATAGAATACCAATACTGTGGAATGTACTCAGGCAGAGGAAGGTCATGCTCTTGATTGCCTTGTTGGATCTGTTGTAGATGAATCAGGTACACATCAGTGGTCCGCTAGTGAAACTACAAGGTGGTAGAATGTTATCTTTGGCTCGGGCTCTGGTTTGAGCTCATAGTCTTTCATACTCAGTCAGGTGGTCCTAAGTAACATATGCACATATTATATAATTATGTAAGTAGACAATAGCTTGATACAGTGACTCATGGTTCGTGCAGAATTTTGTAATCATCAAATGTTTTTTTTGTAGTCATGTAATTAATAGGGGTCTATGATGCTCTTGTGATAAGCTGCCAGTCAGATTTGATCACAGGGACTCTTTTTGTTTAAATTGCAAAGTGAACTCTCAAGTAGAATTCTGATGTAACAAGTTTAAAACTATCTTAATAGAAAAAAAAACCTTGAAGATATGATCTCATACATATTTCCCAATCCATGTCTTCAATCTATTTTTAATTTGTGTTCCCAACCTAATACCTAAACACCCTAGAACACCAATAGTCACATAGAAATATTTGAGATAAAAGCTAGCCAAAAATCTCAATACATATCCACAAATGTCAATAAAATTCATCCTTAGTCTTGATGATATCCAAACCACCAAGTACACTTTCAAATAATGCATTACTATTGGGATATATTATGCTAATACTTGCTTTATCTTACAACATACTCTAAAATGGTTAATGATCGCTGCACCCATTTAGAATAGATTTTTGTAAAAGCTTTAGAGTATAGGGTTTCTCTTAATCCCAAGAAATCTAACTTGTCTATTACTGAAGGAAAGTTAGTGGGGCATATTATATCTAAATAAGGAGTAAGAATTGACCTAGGATGAGTGATTACTATTGGTAAGATAATCAATCCTATGACTTTCAAACAAATCCATTCTTTCTTGGGTCAAATTAATTTTGTTAGAAAATTTATTCCTAACTTTGTTGAGATTTTTAAACTTATTTCCAAGATGTTGAAGAAGGATGCCAAAGTTTAATGGAAAAATGAGGCTTTAGTATCTTTTATTTCTATTAAGATGGCCATAAAGGAGGCCCCAGTCTTGAAATCGCCTAATTATAGCATGCCTTTCCAATTTTTTTCAATTTCTTCATTTCATACAAGTGCAATTTTTTTTGTAGAACAATCATGATGGTCATGAGAAACGAATTGCATTTTTTAGTAAATCATTGCATGGTATTGAATTGAAATAAGAAATTATAGAGAAATAGGCATATGCTCTTGTAAAAGTAGTCAAGAATTTTAGGCACTATCTAGTTGGTGCCAAGACTATTGCTTATGTACCTAATGAATTTATGAAAGATGTATTCTCCCGAGATAAACTGACTAGCCATAGATGTAGGTGTCTGAACAAAATCTACGAGTTTGACCTTGAGATACAAATTACTAAGTTAGTTAGGGGACTAGGATTAGCCAAGTTTATATAAGATGTAAATTTGGATGAAATCCAAGTCAACAATGTCCAGACTACAGAAGGAGCAATAAAATGCATTGAGAGATAGCCATGATACACAAATATTGTGCATTTTTAAAATTGTATGTGTTGTCTATATCAATTAATAGAAAACAAGAGAAAGATATTGAGGTTGAAAGTATAGAGATATGTGTTGATTGAAGATGATTTATTTTGGAAGAACATAGATGATATTTTTTTATTATGTTTGGATAAGAGACAATCAAAGAAAGTCTTTTTCTTTGAAATAAATGCATGAAGGGGCTTGGGGTAGATATTTTATGGCTAAAACCACCACCTATAAAATTATCCATGATGGATATTTTTGGCCCACTCTCTTTGCAAATACTATAAAATTTATGTTAGATGTGATCCTTGCCATAAATGTTCTCAAAAACTAAAAATATGTTAGAGCATTACCCCTTAAACCTATACAAATTATAGCCTCATTTTCCAGTGGGGACTTGACTTTACTAGGGAGATTACTGAAAATCATAGTGGAGGTCATAGATGGATCTTAGTGGCCACAAATTATTTTACCAGATGGATAGAGCTCATTCCCACTAAGAAGAAGATAGGAAAGGTTGTCATTAAGTTTTTGATCCAGATAAACTTTTAACACGGTTTGGTGTTCCTATCATACTAGTTATTGATAATTTCATGTGCTTCAGGTTTGTGAATTTAAAGAGTTTTGTGAAAGTTATGAGATTATTATATCTTACTCTTCACCATATAACCTACAAGGAAATGGATAGGCTGAGTCCAGTAACGAAAGCCTCATGCAAATTATTATGAGAATTTTTGAAAAGAGAATAAAAAATTTGGATTGTTCTATGGGTTGATATAGTGATAGTAAAAAAAAGATGCTAGTAAGTCTCCATTTGAATTAGTGTATGGTTTAAAGGTAAGATTTCCTTTAAAAAATCTACTCCCTGTGTAGGAGTTTATTCATGGAGGAGAAAAAAAATTTAGAGCCAATGTAAGATATAAATATTTATCTTATTGAATTGGATGAGATGACAGTTGAAGAACATAAACAGAATATCAAGCTACAATAGCAACAACAACAAAAAAAATTATAGAATAGCCACAAAAATAGAGTTCCAAGTTAGTTATATGGTTCTAATGTGGAATGCAAGAGAACAAGACAAGGGAAAACATGGAAAGTTTGAATTCCTGTGATTAGGCCCATATGTTATACTAGATAATCATGGTAAGGACTCATTTTTATTAGAAAATATGAATGGTGAAATTTAGGATTTGTCAGTGCATGGACAATTTCTGAAACTATTCTTTGCATAAAACTCATTATCCATGCATGATATTTTGTATATTTGTATATAGGTTTGTTCACTTCTATTGTGTGGTGTGTTTAGCATAGGTCTTCTCTCCCAGAGATAGTTGGTTTCTTGTGTCGAATCAATGATCCAACCATCCCCAACTTGAGGCATTGTTTGAACCCAAAAATATAATATCAGTTTATGACTTTCCTGCTTGTATAAAGTTATTTTTGTTTTTGGAGCTTTAACTTTTTAAAAAAATTTACTATATGTTTACTTTTATATGTGTTCCCTCATTATGCTTTATTGGCCTTTCATGTTTTATTTCCGTAGTATGTTCGTGGTTAGGGTCCTATATGTTAATGTCAAAATATTTTGGTCATTATTTCATGATTTTGTTTCATGGTCATATATTTTCATACATCCTAACCTAAAAGTTTGTTATTTTCCCCTTCCATGGTAACATACCCCTCATTTTTTGCACATTCTTTAATTTGTGTTTGAGATTCTTTTTGCGTCGTAGTAGATGTTATGTTGAAGACCTTTTGCCTCGCATCCCCGCCCATTTAAACCACAATTAAAAATAATAGTTGCAAGCCTATAGTAAAGTGAATAAGTAACCTATGTTGGATTAGTTGCAACCCCATGACATTTGTGTGGGAAGCTTGATTATCTTGCAGTTTTGCAAGGTATTAACATATGCATGGGGAAACATTTCAAAGAAATATTGCATGGACCCACTACTTGTTTGTCGCATGGATAGTTATATGGGTTGTGAAGAATTAGGGATCACCATGTGGAACTGGTGTTGCAATATGCTTCTAATATATAATTGTTGAATTATATAAATTTTCATGCTCATCTACCAAGATGGAGATCAAGAGCTGGTAATTAAAGATATAAAGAGTTGTAGCATGACTAGCCAAGTTAATAGATGAACGATGCAAAATTTATGTTGATGTGACAGACGAGTTAATTATTAGATTGCAATGATAAATTTGAGATTGTGTTTCCTATTTCACATAATTGTAACTCAAGTTGTTCAGTCAAGAGTTCATGGTGCATGAGCTAGGATTATTTGCAGAGCAAGTGTCTAGTGATACTTGGGGTTATTTGTTTTAATCTCGTAAGTATTTTTCTCTTTGTTCTCAAGAAATATTTTTGGTAGTTTTATTCTTTCTCTTGATAATTTAATGATAACATGAGTAAATAAAATGTTTCTAGGTCTGGGTCTGTGTCTAGGTCTACCAAAAAGGAACAAATTAGGGGTTATTAGTAAGATTTTGTAGACCTTTTACCTCATACTACCACTGCCCCATCTGTAAATGAACATGAATAGAAAGATGATTGTGATAGGTGTAGGAACCCTATCACTAATGCATGAGGGTGGGATTTGTTTTACTACTTGTTTAATAAGAGATTTATAGGCCCTCCCATGTAAAATCCATCAAATTTTAATCTAGCCAAATTAATAGTGATGTATAATTTTTTTTTATATGGAGTTCGTAAGGAAGTTGGCGAGTGCATATTACCCATCTACCAAGGTTATTAGGAAAGAAGACAAAATATCCTTAGTAACAATTGATAGAAGGAGTTTGACTGAGGCCTTTGGGATTACAGGTGCTAATTATAATGAAAATGACATTGGGAGAGAAAACAAAAATTATGCAGCATTTAGGTGGGTCATGAGGAAAAAGGTGGCACCTAGGTTTGTGCCTGAAGGGCCTAATAGAAAGACTCCCAATTCTTGATAATGTATTCGAGCATTTTGATCTAAAATATTTCTAACACTATTTTGTACATAGTCCAAGGATTCTACAAGGTTCAGGATTTTGATGTAGAGGAAAAAATCCCTATTGATATAATGTGCATGGCAATGACCATTCAGAACTTAGATTTTGATACAGACAATGACTTTGTGCCATAGTTGGTGAATTCCTTATATGAAGGCCTAGTTTTTATAGACCTAGAGTAACTAACTTCAAAGAATAGTCTATATTATACCACTTAATTTTATATTTAAATCCTAACCTTATTTATAAATTATTAAACTTGAATAAAGTGTCTCCATGTAGAGAAAATATTCCTATACAATGTTGGATGAGGGTGTGGGATGTGAGCCACCCAGCTCTGAATTTCAAATATTTTTAGAATTAGATTGTTGCCCCCAGTATGAAGCTTTTAGGGAAAGATAGAAATAGGCTTGATCTTCAAGTGAGAAAGTAGTTAAGGCCAACTCAAAAGATACATGATGTTCCTTTAGTCAGAATTAGGTTGAATTTTATTTCTTTGATTATTTCATTATATTCATAGTTTATGGTTTTCCACAACCTATGCATATGTTTCCAGTCTTTGTGCCTAATAGAGTTGATATTATTGTCATTGAGTTTTTGTGGTAGTTTTTATTAGTTGAAAGGGAATGCTTCCATAATAAGAGAAGTGGAACTTTCCTACCCAAATTGATTAAATTATTTCAATTTTCCATTTATAAGAAGTTATTTGAAGATCTCAAAACCTTCTTGAAATAATTCAAATTGGAAACTACTTCTCCTAGGTTTTATGATGCAGAGGGTTTTTATCAAAGGTGAATTTGCACAAATAATTATTTGGGTAAAATTTCCTCCTCATGATCCTTTGGATGATGAAAATGCAGTGAGAAACATTTATTTCAAGAAGGATGTTCTACAAAAAAAGGAGAATTGGAGAAATTTGGTGATGTATGAAACAAGGATGGTTGAGATGAACAACAATTTCCATGGGTCTTACCCAGATCTACCTCCTCTTTTGAGAATTGGGGATATGATAAAGAACTATCATGCCCTAATGGTTCAAACACCAGGTCTTCCACCTCATTAGTAGAAAGAGAAAATTATTGTTTAAATTTATGAGGATGAATCAGGTTCTTCTTCTTCTACTGAGGAGCCCCCTCCTTCAGGGGAAATAAGTAGACCTCAAATTGAAAAGTATACTTATGATGATGTGGTTGATAGAGCTGATCCTAAGGTTGATTGAACGACAAGGAGCCTTAGGGAGAATCTTAAGGAAGGGCCTAGTGATGGTTTGGAATTGTTTAAGGATCAACCATTGGGAAATTTGATAGATGATAGAGAGATTCATTCTCAAAAATTCTTAGACGATGAGGACTTCATAACCACTCAGGAATTCAGAAGTTTCTCGATAAAGGTGAGTGGAACATAACTAAATAAGTTGATGAATCAACAAGGAGAAGCTTCTATCTCATATCAACAAAAATTTTCAATTACCATTTTACAATCATAGGATCCCTATTTGATACAATTGATTGTTGAAGAGGCATAAAAACTTGTCGTGGATAGTGGTATGTTATTTCTTCTAGGGTGGTATTTGTAGTACACATTTATTATTGATCAAATTAGAAATTAGATAGACCTTTTTTTTCTCTTCTAAGACTGAGTATGGTTTTTTCTTTCGAGGGTCTAGTTGTGACCCCAAATAAAAAAAAAACCCTTTCTATTTGGTCATCAACCCCTACTACACACAAACCTCATGTGATAAGTATTGGTGAAGAAAGGTGAGGAGATGTTATCATTAAGACCATTCATAACACTTCTTTTGTGGAGATTGAAAACCTTCTTACCCAGGCTTCAATGATGAATAGGGAATCTATAGAGAATAGATATAAGAGGAACAAGATGTATATAAATTTGATTTCCATGTCTAAAAAATATGAGGAGGTATTAATTGAAAATAAAAAATTGAAACAAAAATTACAAATATATGTTTCAAGGATTCGTCTGCTCCCATCTATAGAAAATACAAATGAGAACCCAGTTATAGGAGAGACAGTTGTGTCTCGGGATATACAAAATAAGTTGGAAAATTGTGCTAAGAGGATTGATGTTTTAGTAGATGAAGTGTGGAAAGGGAATGTCACTCTTCTCATGTAGATTCTTCAACATAGGGTTGACAAGGTCAAGTCTAAGGTTGATGTTGTTCATGGATCTTATTCTTCTTTAGTTCAATTTGGAAAACTATGTGATTATTATGTTTCTTTCTTACAACCTTAGTTTACTAAGTGGTCATCAAGGTCTATTCTTATGATTCAATTGGATGTTCCTACAAGATACAAGGATGGTCTACCCCTATCATTGAGAATACTAAAAAAATGATAAATTTAGTTTATTATTTAATATTATTCTTTAAGGGGAAGGAACAATCAATTCATTTCAAACTTCATCCTTGGTAATCCTTAATCATCCTTTGGTCCCACACATTTTAGATAAAGATAAGAACTTGAGAGAAGAAGAGTGGAAAAATTATTTTGATCTCATCTACCCAAGAGCGAATACCATGATCTCTATTGATGGTCATATTTATTTTCATGAGTTCAAGGATATTTTGGACATGATGTTTAATTTCGAAGTCAGTTTTACCAAGTTCATCATAGATACCAATGCTATTACAGATGTCAAAAGGACAAAATCTATTTCATAGATGGATAGTGTTAGAGATTTCAAGTGGCAAGGAGAGAAAGAAGTAGACAAACGGAAATTTTTTACCAAGGTAAAGGGAAAAAAAGTTTCTCAATGACAAGGATCAATGTTTCCTTTTTTTGTTTCTTCTTTGTTTTTTCTAATTTGATTATGTGATGACAGGAATATTAACAGACTTCAGGCGATGAAGTAGTTACCTATATGGACATCTTGTCTGACTCAGTTATGCCAAGGATGTACTACATTATTTTTGATAGAAAAAGTAGCAAGAGGGTGCTGGCCCATGGAACAAAGGACTAGAAGCACATTAATAGCATATTAATGGGACTAGTCAAAGCTTACAACAAATTACCAGGATATCACAGACACCAAATCCAGTTCTACCTCTATCAAAAATAAAAGTAATAGTTCTACTCAAAATGATTAAACCAGAGTAATTGCTATCAATAGTAGCATAAAAAATATTGTCACTAAGCCTCGCAGGGCTCAACCAAACCAAAATAACAAACTTAAAATTAACCCCAAACACAGAACATGGGAACTGAGAGACAAGACCAGCCAAAATAACCTGAACCATAGGGAGAAACATTAATTCTTCCCTCCCAGCTATTTAGACAACAGGGTTCTCGCCCACTCCTCCTGGAGGAACAGGAACAAATCCTTGTTATCCTTGTCTGCTTCCAATTCGCCATCTGCCAGCTTTTCCTACACATTATAGAGGTTCATCGCTGAGGCATGCATAACCTTCAATGCAAATTTGTTGGTCCTCATGCATTGGTTCATCAGGTCCTGCATACTCTTTTTAATCTCTGCAATTTCCTTGTCAATAATCACAAACTTTCTTTTAAGGGTGCCTATGAAATTGCATTTTTCCTCCATGCCAGAGGAGAGAGGTTTATCCTGGGGATCATGGTGGGGGCTTTGGGGTGGGGTGGGATTCTTGATGGTTACCATAGCTCTCTGGGGGTTGGTCAGGGGAGTATTACCAGTCGGGCTCATATAGCCTTCCGAGGAAACATTTCTAGAGTTTGTGGAGTGGGAGGCATTTTCCATTAGGGAGAGCTCCTTGGAGGCCGTCTCCAACATCTTGATTTTGCATTATTCCTTGGCTATTCTATTAGACCTCCTACGGCTATAACCACTTAGGTCCACCTCCAAATTGACCTGGGTTTCCATAATTTTCTATTTTTTGGGCTTGTAATCCATCTCAGTTGTGCTGTCAACCCCTTTCCCTTCAATGTAATCCATGGAGTCTGAAACATAAGAATCCTCCTAGCCATCCTTCTTAAAGGTGGGGATCTTAATACTTTTTTTATGGGTTTTTTTCTCAGACTTCACAGGCCCTTGAGTGATACGGATGGACTGGGAGGATGAGTTGGAGGTATTTTTGGCTTTTTCAGTGGGCATCTCCTGGGGCATCATCTGAATAATCATAGGGGGTTGGGGTGCCGGGCATATGGCTTTGTGAAACTAGAAAAGATAGAGGAGGAGGCCTTGGTGGAGGATAGCTCTATCAGGGTTGCTTTTGATATCAAGGATATTGCTTTCAATAGAGTGCAAAAGATAAAAAGGTATGGAAATTAAATCTTTGTTCCTAATATGATTCAGGAAAGGTAAGTGGTAGTTGTAAAAAACCATGAACTTACCTTCAAGCATGAAATACTTCATGATAATGAGACAAATTTTTGGCCAGAAGTCCGGTAGCTCTTCTCTGTTGAAAGCCCCCTGTTTCCTAACCAGCAGCTCCCCTCCTTTGAAAAATTGTTTTAGGCTGGTAGGATCGGCAGTCCGACTAGTCTTTTTGTACTTTCTCCCCACCATAGGGAGCCCCGTAGCCTCAGGGATGACCTCCTCATTGAGCTGAAAGTGAATGCCTCCCACCGAGACATTTCTATTATTACAGGAGGAAACAAACTATTTAGATATTCTCTCGTCATAGCTGCCTTTCATGCGTTCCATGAAACCCCAAATTCTGGTTTCCTTACAATAATGGGTGACCAGCAGATCAGAAGTAAAGGCTTCATCAATATTATCAGGTTCGATATGGAGAACATTACCCCCCATATCAGAGGTCTGGTCTTCAATTTTCAGAATATCCTTGGGGTCTGAGAGTCGACTATTGTTGCATGCCATATAAAACCACTCTCTTTTACAAATCCATTTCAAAAAAATCTTATACATACCTTGCTAGTTTTGGGGATTTTGGAGATCGGGCTCCGTACTACCAAATCTAACAGATCCCCAGGTAACATAAATAGTAATAATAGCATTACTACCATTAATAAAAAAAAATGCCTTTTGACACTGACAGTGATCACTCCACACGAACAAAAGGTAATTATTGAACTTTATGGGACTTTGAGTTTTGTCTTTCATAATCACACAAGTAACTCAAATATGCCAACACGTGATCGAGGAGGGGTTCATAATAAATAAGCTAGCCTGGCACATTTAGACTATTGTATTCATTTCTCCCTCGATGATACGCTGAGTCATCAGAGGTAAATCACCAACTAACATCCAACTATTTAGTTTGGTTTGTTTTAGACCAATTGCAGCCAATGAGTCAGCAACCGAGTTTCCCTCTCTATAGGTATGGCCTATAGATATATGTTGGAAGCTCTCAAGAAACTCATAGATCTCCAAAATGATGGGTCTAGTCCGCCACCCCACACCAGCTCCACTCTTGACTACCTCTATTATTACTTTGGAATCACCCTCAATTTCCAGCTGTCTGAAGTTCATTTGTTTTGCAAGTTTAATCTCCTAGAGAAGAGCAGTCCCTTCCACTTGGGTGATAGTACAATTATTGATTGGTCCCGCATAAGCCAGAAGGCAAGTGTCATGGTGGTTTCTCAGCATCCCTCCCCCACCATGCCTAAGATTGTTAACTGCCCCATCAAAGTTTAATTGTATCCTGCCTCTAGGAGGGGCAATCCATTTGGTATCTTTTCTGGCACTCTTTTTAGTATTGTCAAACCTAGAGAACCCACTCAGGAGGTTCCAGCGTTCTGCTATCTTAGCTTCCCAGGTAGTAGGAGGGCTAGATGGGAGCTTCCATTTAGCCATCCTGGCATTTTCTCTCAGAAGCTTAGTTCTGATAAGGAGACAGGTTTCAGGCTGGATGCCTGTCTCCCTTAATATCCTATTGTTTCTTTCCTTCCAGATGGACCAGCATATGTGCGGGGGAAGCATACGCCAGAGGAGTTGGAGTAGAGGGTGGTTTGAGGGAGTTCTCCATTTAACGAATTGGTGCACCTCACCACCTAGGACCCATGAGATACCCAATCTATCATAAATTCCTTGCCAGATGCTGGTAGCATAGTCACAGTGGATGAAGTGGTGATTTACTGTCTCTTCCGCCTTCTCACAAAGGACACATCTGTTTGCCATTGAGAAGCCTCTTTTAGTAAGATTATCTTGGGTTAGGATCTTACCATGCATTAGGTTCCACCAAAAAAAGTTTATTTTAGGCGTGAGTTGGGGGATCCACACCTTGTTCCAGTCCCCTGGGTTGCTCTCCTCCTTAAGAAGCAGGTTATAAGCAGAACTAACTATGAAAGCACTAGTCTGGGTGGGGGTCCAAATAATAGAGTCATCAACCTCAGAAATTATGATACTAGTCAGGATGTCCATAAGCTCCTTTTCTAAGTGTTGCAGATCCGGTCTGTCCCTTAATTGATTGGGTATATCAGTCCAAACTCTTTTGTTGGTGTAGTTGGAAGCTCTAAAACCCAAGGTAGGTCAAAGGTATTCCATAATTGGTTTGAATTTATGACCTAGCTGAGGTTGGTTCATGATCCAATGGTCATTCCAGAATCTAATGGACCTACCATTACTAATTTTCCAAAAATCCCCTCTGGATAGGAGGGGTTTACACTTGCAGATGTTTATCTAGAGTTTGGAACCACTAGGGAGGTCACTGTTATGGAACATCATTCTGTAGGTGTGGCTTTGAAGATATTTGGTTTCCATTATTCTGCACCAATCCACTTTTCCCTCAATGAGCTTCCAAGCCACCTTAGTAGTAAGGGCCTTGTTCATCAGACCAATTTTTCTAAGGCCAAGACCTCCCAATCTTTTTGAGAGGCAAACAGTGTCCCAGTTGACAAGCGAAATCCTCTTTTTTTCTTTAGTCCCTGTCCACAGAAAGGTTCTCTAAATTTTTTCTAGTTTTTCGGCCATATTGCTTCTAATTTTGAAGAGGGATAGGAAGTAGACCGGGATCCCCTGGAGGGTAGAAGAAACCAATTGAAGTTTGCCAGCATTGCTTAAAATCTTTCCTTTCTAGCCAGCAAGTTTTCTCTGGGTTCTTTCTAGGATAGAGTTCCAGAATTCAAGGGATACCTCTTTGACCATGAGGGGAAGGACAAGGTAAGTTGAAGGGAGAAAGGCTTCCAAGCATCTCAGAATTTGTAGCACCTTATTTTGTAAGTCCACTAGAGTATTGAAGAAGAATAGCCAGCTTTTTTGATAGTTAATACATTGACCCGAAGCCCAAGCATAACAATCCAAAGTTTGTTTCTATTCCCTAGCCTCAATAACAGAAGAATACCCAAAGATTAAAGTGTCATCCAAAAATTGTTCCAACACCACCTGAGGGTGAGTGGAAGCAGGTTTGATGCCTTTTATCTTTCCCGTAGTAGATAGCATACCCATAGTCCTGCTAAGCACATCAGCCACCATGATAAAGAGGTAAGGAGAGAGAGGGTCTCCCTGTCTAAGACCTTTCTCAGGGGTAAAATGTTCACCCGGGGATCCATTAGTTAGGACAAAAAAGCTAACAATTTGGGTACACTCTTTTATAATTCAGATAATCTTTTCATTAAAGCCCATTCTAGCAAGAATTTTGAGCAGAAAGGACCAATTAACTTTGTCATAAGCTTTGGAAATATCCAGTTTAAAGGCCATACCAGGGGCTCTTCTTTTGTCCATCAAGTGGATAATTTCATGAGTGGCAATGGTCACATCCAGTATCTGTCCACCTGGTACAAAACCTTTCTGGGTGTTGTAGATAATCTTGTCAAGGAGAGGCTTGATTCTGCCAATCAGGATCTTGGTGAGGATCTTGTAGAAGGTATTACAAAGGCTAATGGGTCTGAAATCCATCATAGAAGTAGGGTTGTCAATCTTAGGGACAAGCACAATGTAAGTTTGATTATGCTATCTAAGAAGACGCCCAGTCCTAAAGAAATCTCTGGCAGCTCTAGTAACATCATTTCTCACAATCTCCCAGTACTTCTGAAAGAAAGCAGGGGGAAATCCATCCGGTCCAGGGGCTTTGTAAGCTCCCATAGAAAAAACCACCTTCTTAACCTCTTCATCTGAAACCCGCATCGTGAGCATGTCATTATCTCCTAGGGTAATAGCACTTTGGATGTGATCTAGGAGCTAGTTTTGGATGTGGTCTGGGCAAACAGGACCCCTTTTCGAAGACAGGTCCATAAAGTAATTAACCGTAACCTGGTTAATTTTATCCTTTTCCTTGACTTCATTCCCACCCTCATCTAGGAGAGAGGAGATGGTATTTCTCTTCTTATGGATGCTAGCAGACCTGTGGAAGAAGGTCGTGTTCCTGTCCCCTTCAGTAAGCCACTAAATTCTAGATCTTTGCTTCCAGTAAATTTCTTCTCTTTTCAATTTTTCCTGCCACTTGTGTCTAGTCCTCTCCTCCTCCCCCTGGATCTGAGGTGGGAAGATTCCAGATGCAAGTTGAGCCTAGAGGGAAACAAGGGTTTCAGAGAGATCAGTTTTCTCCTTGCGAAAATCACCAAAGTTGTGTTTGCTCCACCCTTTGACCTCCTTCCTGATAATTTCTAGTTTTTGAGCAATCCTAAACATAGCAATACCCCTAATATTAGTCTTCCACCGAAATTTCACCTGCTCCCTAAAGGAGGGGTGAGAGCACCACATAATTTCAAATTTGAAGGGCATTGGGCTGGCCTTAGGAGAGTCAAACTAGCATAGAAGGAGGGGGTTGTGATCTGAGGTAGTTCTAGGGAGGGCCGACAAGGTGGAGTTTAGGTAGAGGTTCCAAGAGGAAGTGGCTAGGACCCGATCAAGCCTCACCTGGATGAGGTGAGAACCTTTCCTATTGTTGGACCAAGTGAATGGGTCCCCCTTCAGAGTAAGATCAAGAAGACATGTGGAAGCAATAAAATCTGCCAGCTCCCCCATACTGTCCGAGTAATCTATGAGGTCACCACACTTTTCAGAGGGGTAAAGGGTGGTGTTAAAATCACCAGCCAACAAAAATTTAGCAGAGCCAACCTAATCAAGTCGGTGGCCCATCTCATTCCACAGAGAGGCACGCGTGTGCCGGGTGTTCAGAGCATAAATATTAAAGGTGGTCCATTTGATACCAAACTTCCTAAAGGTGACAACAAGGAAGTTAGGGGATGAGGTAACCAACTGACTAGTTATTCTATTTGGGTTCTAGAGCGTGGCAATACCACTAGACGCACCCGTAGCTTTAGAATAAAGGAAGGCAACCCCTGGCCAAAGAAGCGGTGCCAGGGTAGCAAAGGTACTAGCAGACATCTTAACATCTTGTAGGAGAAGAATCTCAAACTTGAGATCAAAAATGTAATGTTTAACAGCCATTTGTTTAAGGGAGCTATTCAAACCCCTCACATTCCAAGAGAGGCAGTTCATCTCTTACTTTTGAAGCTAGATTCCAAGGTTTGTTTCCTTCCTGCCGCAACCTCTCTTTTGGATCCTTTCAATCTTCTTACCCGTTCTAAGGGTCTTCCTCTTGGTGTATCCACCCCCACATCTGCCTTTTTATTTTTGATTTTCTTTTTCTGTGTTTTTCATTCCCCCTCCTCATCCTCAAAGCCATCTGTGGAGCTGAGGGTACTTTTGTTTACCACCTTTGGGGTGTACCTAGCCATTCAAATTGGGTCATGCAACTCAAGGGCTACCACAATATTAGGCTATTCCTCCCTGACAGAGTTAAACTTTCTCTCCTCAGGGGGGGCGTCAAGTTTAGAGTAGGTTCCAAAACCATCGCCATCTTGGGTTGGGACACCCGATCTCTCAGGATTGGGTCTGGAGGAGACCTAGAGCATCCCCCACCCAGCTCCTAGGGGGAGACTATCTCACCTTCTTTAGGCGTTGGCACATCAGAATCCATATCAATGGCCATAAGTGTCTGCACATCAGAATCTGTATCAACTGCCACCGGGGGTGGCTTTGACACCAATGATTCCTCCTTCTCAACTGGGAGAGGGGCCTCTGCTATTATTTTGTCCTTGTTCTGTCGTTTCTCTTCTAAAATGGTGGCCTTTCAGGTATCACTAGAGTGGCCTCTGCATTCACATTTACAAAAAAAAGGGGTAGCATTCTCATACACTAATGCTTGGGTCCATCTACCCAGTTTAGATTTCAAAATAACAAAGTTGGGCAGGATTTTATTCATAGTGACATTCACACAGAATCTAGCAAACACCAACCTAGATTTAGACCTTGTCACCTGATCTATCGTGATGAATCAACCAAAGGAATCCCCAATCCACCGAAAGACCTGCTCATCCCAATACTCAAGCGGGAGGCCTGGGAGGTGGACCCAAATAGGAGCCGATCTAGTTAGGTACGTCGGCGGATTTAATCTGGGCTTCCACTTCGCAAGGGCTAAATAATGCTTTCCATATACCCATGAACTAGAGAACACACTTGTCATGTCCTCGAGAGTGGTAAACTTAAATAGGAAGAGCCCTCCCGGCATGGCCGAAACCAGGGCTGATCGTTTGATCTTCCAATAGTTAGAAACCCATTTTATAACCATTTCAATGGTAGGTCAGAAATTGAAGAATTGACCCACCAGAGCCATCTGAAAGTCAGCCATCATGCAATTCACCATAGAGTCAGGGAGTGATAGTTCTGCTCCTTCCTCCGTCTGAACAAAATCCACCAAAGGGCCTGCAAGGGTTGTTGGGCATCACCAACAAGAGTAGGAATGAAGTACTAACTAACTTTAAGGTGAAAAGATAATTTCAATTCCCTTGTTATGTTCTAGAAATTATTTCTTGTTGGCTTTTCTTACAGCTTGAGGTGCATTTAACTATTTTGTGCTACAACTCTGTCAATTGATTTTTTTTTCTAAAGCACCAATGTTTAGATATCTCACAAGCTTGTTTTCTTTTCTACGATAGGTTAGGAATAAAATCTCTATTTTTTATTCTAATAAATGATCTAAAGCTTGTTGCATCTCTAAGGATATAAAAGTGATTCAAGGATCATTTGTTGAGGGTTCCTAAATTTTGTATTCATAGAAAGCATAATAGAAATAGTGTCAAGTCTTAGGGTTATAAAAGTTGATGTTATGAGGTATTTTGGATGATATGGTACAATGGATTCACTATCTTAAAAATTTATATGATCAATTTTATTGTCTTTATGCTTTATTGAAATTCTCATATGAACAAAATATAAAGTATTTTATGGATCATCCTTTTGGCATGCAGATGTGAGTTTTTTATTTTCATGTTTTCTTTCAAGGAAAGAATTAAATATGTTCAAATTGATAAATGTGAGAGGTTTATGTATGGTAAACATTTGATTATAATGTTGGTTATGTGGGATTACATATATGTGAGGCATTTTTGGTAATCTTATTCTTAAATTTCTGTTAGAAACTAATCATAAACTTGAATCCATTTTATAGTTTTGACACTCTTTCCATATAGCTTAAGCACTGGTCAAAGTCGTGATAGAATACATTTGGAGAGAAAAATAAAACATACATCTAAAATTATTATAATTTACGTTGTTGGTTTCATGATAAATTATTTTCATTCCCAGTAGAAATGATAAGTAATGGTGATATAGTGTGTTGATATTGTCATGTTAACCCTAACTACATTCATCTGAAAAGTATGCACTGTTATAATTTTTCATAGTGTAGTGTGTCAAATATTTATTGAACATGGAGATTTGTGTCATAGGAATACCTATTAGAAATCATATAATTATCTTACCAAGATCTACTGTAGCCAAAAACCTGTTACAAAAGAAAAGAATGGAGACATGATAAATAATGATTTGAGAGATGAAATATTCATTTAGAGAGGGAATAATAAAATACAATGAGATCAAACCTTATAAAGGTGATCAAATCCATAAAATGGAGAAACCTAGGTTGCATGATAATAATTAATTAATATATGCCTAAAATTTATCTTAAGTAAACTAGAGATAATAAGTGACTTAATAATCAAATTAAATAATATAATTAATAAGTGAAATATCTTATTACTCTAACACTCCCCCTTAAGATAAAATTAGGGAGTAGCTAAAACTTAGAAACAACTACTATAATTAGGAAAAAACTACTAGTATGCAAAGTGTAAACATGTGTTGAAGGTATAGATTTTGAAGAAATTTTGCTATGGTAGATAGAATGTAATCTATTCTTCTTATAATAATCTAAAATTATTTACATCGATATAAAGTCTACCTTTTTGAATGGAGAGTTGAAGAGGAAATTTACATTGAGAAATAGATGGATTTTAGTTGTCAGATGATTTGGATTTAGTATGTAGGCTCAAAAAGGCACTTTATGGACTCAAGCAACCTCCTAAATCTTAGTATGATGAGTTGGATAGGTATTTGGTGTTGGTGCAGGAGCACCTGGGGGTTTTATGTTATAATCCCTCAAATTTTGGCTTGTAAGACCTTATGAAGGTCATGGTAGTAATAAGGGTACCTTGGAGTCTATTAGGTTGGTCAGGAAGGAGTACGAAGTGGTTTTAATTATTTCTTGTAACTTGTCTTAAAATTGCTCAATGGGCACATAGGCTTAATGTGAGCACACCATGCAAAATGGGGTCATAATGATTAGGGAGTAATGTTTTAGTATTGAATATGTTCATGGAATCTTAAAACATCATTCTTCACACATAGATTAGGCCAATGCATTGGAAGTGGCAAAGTTGTAAAAGTTGCTAGAGAGCAACTTTTGCAACTTTTCAAAGTTGCTTGACAACATTTAGATGGATTAGGGAATTTTGGCAAGAAATTAGTTAAGGTCTTGCACAATGGAGTCATCCATGTGGAGGAATATATAAGACCTAAATAGGTACTATATGGAGGTTGGAAGTCTAAATTACTTTTGTTGTTAATCGAACCCTTAAAAAAATTTAGTTTAATATTATAAATAGTATTTTTGTTCTCAATTCAATATATCTGAAATATTTAACCCTGATATACATTTTTACTAGTATCACACAACAAGAATATGAAAATAAATCATCTTCAAACCTTATAAAATCCCCTAATCGACTACCGATTTTCTTAATGATTATTTTATCCATTAGTTCAATAGGGAGATTACGAATCATAATCAATCTATCTACCATGAAGTCCTTCATCTCTCGAGGGTTAAATATTTTGGTCCAATCTATGAAATTGAAATCATGCCCTAGATATTGAGGAGAATTTCCAGATAGAAAAATAATTTTCATCTTAGCATTGTAACAATCAATATAAAAGAAATCATCAAGTAGAACAATTATACTTACCTAGCCAAAAAAACCTCTCTTGGAACCATTTTGAAACCATTTCACTAGAGGGCCCTAACCCACACCATCTCACAAAGATCCCAAAAGACCAACTATACTTACACTATTCCAATGTGGAATCGTTTAATATGTTAATGGTTATTTTTATCTACTGTTGATGGAATCAATGACTTTTTACCTAAACTTATGGTAGCCTTGGTCTCCATAGATTTGGTTATAATGTCCTTTGGCACTCCAGTTGCTTTATGATTCCGTTGGTTTCCAGCCAATGTAGGCAATACCTTACTTCTCTTATTATTTCTATGTAGAGTATTAGTGACAGACAATCTTGAAGCTAGTTTTAGAGAATCTTCCTTACAAAAATATAGTAAATAAAATCGGTTGGAGTAGTTATCCCTGGAAGGGCACGGAATGGGAGGAGGACACCAATTTTGCATGCCCTAGCTCTAGCCCCATGATTTTTCCTAGTTTTTACAGTTTTCCATCCCAAATTTTCAAATAGTTGAGGAAGGGGAGCCCATATATGGCCACAGAAAGCAGAAGAAAATCCAACAAAAGCATGATGAATCACATATTTGGTTTTGCATAAGAAAAATTCTTGTTTTTATAAGATCACTTGTGAAAATGAAATTTAGGGCAAAGCCATCAAGAGAAATTTTTATTTTACTATTATATTTTATAAAATAAAATAATTACAATATTGTTGGAATGATATATATTAGTTTCTAAAAAATAATAAGGGTCTAGCTTAAACAACACACACTAAGACACTTTGACCATTTTTGTGGTATATGTGGGCCCATTTTCATTTTCAGCATCCATTCTCATTGTTGTTCAAATTATACTCACAATTAATTTCAAATCCAAATATTCTAACTCAAAATCCTCAGAAAATGCATTTGATCACATAAAATAAGGCATTGATTTTTGAGGTAAGGTAGAATATTCATGCGCATATGTGATCAAGGTATCCGAAGCAGAACTAATAATTAAATGGTTGTTGTAGATAAACCATTGGGAGCTTTATAATTATGTACAAATACACATCAAAATTCATAATGGGATGGGATTATTGTCTGACATTAGTATCATTAGTGCTTTGGTATATTTGTATGCAAGTGATTTGGTAGACATGTATGCAAAATGTGGAAGCATAGACAAGGAACAATAAGAATTTTCCATATCCTATAAGTACGGGATAATAGGCATGTAGTCAATTTTAATTGGTTGATTTAGAATTTTTTCCTTCACCTTTTCCTCATCTATGTCATGCATTTTCCATAACTTTTAAGAAGTGTGGCTTAAATATTTCTTTTTTTGAAAAACATAAAATTTGGTCTTAATGAATATTAAGATTGTAGGATATGCACAAAATATGTTTGTTGAAAATAAATTAGATAATTTATAACAAATATTCAGGTGCAAGGCCAAAGTTTAAAATGTTTTATAGCATTGAAACCCAAAAATTTAAATGGAAAAAAACTCGTAACTCAAATTAGATCATACTTTATCATGACTGAGATAAGATATTTCAATGGACAATAATTTTTTTAGTATCAAAATAGGGATATTGTTAAACATGTATGCATAAAAGTATAAAATTGTTTCTTTTATTTCATTCTATTGTGGTGTAAAATTAGTTATCTTTTATTTCATAATTTTAATGTATTTACAAAATGTATTAAACTCTTTGAAACTATTTTTCACCATCCTTTGTCCTAAACACTTTGATTTGCTTTCCTATATAGTCCTCAAATGGTATCCTAAACTCCTTAAACTTGAGGGAAAAAAAATGATTTATTTTAAAAAATACACCCTAGAGTACCTAGATTAGTCACCATTAATGATATAGTATTGAAAATTATGAATGAACTCAATATCTATACACCATATAGATCAGTAGGTCTCACTCCAAGATCTCTTTTTATACTGTGCTTCCAAATAGAAATTATAATTTTATTTTAATTTTTGTCAAAAGTAGCAAACCCCTATATATATTTATTTATAATAATCTGGTTCAAGAACTCCTAGAAGAAAGAACCAGTAAATAAAACATTCATTCCTTGCTCAAATACAATTCTGAAAAATACGACTAGGACTGACTTATTATGACTGAACTTATACATTTACAAATTACATTATGGCCATAAGTAAAAGTTAAAAAGAAAGGATAGGCCAGCACATAGCCAAAAACCCTAGTGCATCTTCCAAAACTAATATAGTAGACCACCTATCTATATTTTGTATTACATATCGATCCATATAACCTAATGTTTTGAAAATGTAACACTACTCAATTACCCCGTGCGAAATATATTAGTGCAAGCCTTTCACCGCATGACAATTTATATTGTAAATGGTAGTTTCGAGCCAATAATGGATACAATTAAAAACATGTTCCTTAAAGCCAAAATGCACCTAAGCCTTCAAGCCAAAATGATGATAGGAATCAATCTCATCAAGATGGGAGACAAAAATGGTATCATCTAGCAGAGCCTCCCAGTTTTCCATTCTAAGTAACATCCAAAAATTCCATGGCTTGAAGACATCAACATCCCTCGACCTTGCCATCATAAAGAATGAGTATAAAATTTGAAGAAGAGGAAGAATCATTAATCAAAAGAGACCTGTATCATCAATTTGAGGCTGCAAAAATCATAAGCCAATGAGGCCTCCAAGGATGATGAATCATGTTAACACTAATATTTTCTTGTCTGCGTACATGTAGCATAGTGTGAGATCCCTTAAGTACTTCAAAATCCTGTTGTAACCATATTTTGTGTACTTAGAAACCAATAAAACATAGATCATTATTTTCCCGATAAATAAAAAGATACCCATGATACATTGTGTGTCAAATAACTTATGGCATACATAATATGATAATCATGCCAGATAGTCCTTTATAATGCTCAAGCTCTGTTAGTAACTTCAGTAATTTGACCAAGTACAAAAATAACATCTCAATAATGACAGAAGGTAACATATTATCTAGAGTTGGGTTGCTCTTTAATTATTTGCTTGCAACCAATTCTGTACTAAAAATGTACATCAATATGGAAAAATATTCAAGCTTATGATTATGGGAAAAGGAATCTACCACCGTCTTTTCACAACCCAGATTTGCTAGGTTATCTGCCACCCTGTTCCATTCACCGAAAGTATGATAAATTATAATTTATTTTATTTCTTCAATAGACAATATTTATAAAAGTTAAAATTTATATAACCTTCAATAATTGCATATACCATATCGTTGCCTAGGATTATGAAATACTTTTAAATCAAATGTTCCATTCTAGGATATAAAAATAACCCTAAACTAGATTGAGTGACATTAGCACACCCCCAAAAAAATATTGGTGTATCTATCCTATTAAATATTTTGCACTCCTTTTGTAAACACTGAGTTGCCTCTCACAAAAATATAACTTTTTACATTAAAACTAACTTTTATCATAGAATTAGTGACATTGGAAAATTGGAATTTATCATTTTATTTGATGAAGATCATTTTATGACTAAGGGATTTTTTTCATCTTTTAGCCAAATATAATAGATGCATCTAAATTGAAATTTATATCTAGAATGCTGGAGGCAATCTAAAGAATTATGTATCTTGGATTTGACTTTTAGAACTAGTTAAATGTGGATTATATTCTTGTAGAGGCATATAGTTTATTTGAATCCTCCTCAAAGTTATTTTTAAAAGATACAAATAGACTAATTTGAAAAAGTTTTATAAGATGAATTATCTTTTGTAATTATTTTATAATGATCGTAGACTATTCATATATGCTACAAGTTTTGGTTGGTAATCATAAAGTAGAATATAGTATTATCCATAAATATAAATATTTTTATTTTAAAGAATTTATATTAAATTTACATTTAATACTCAAAAGGATTATTGTAATTTTCAATTATTAAAAATTAAAATATTATGTCAAGTATGGAGATATAGATGATCTCTTTATAAAATATGGAAATATGATATACTAGATGTTTTAATTTTTGTTTTCTTGCTAAAAATCTATTTATGATAATAGTTTCATTCTTTATTAGTGTTGATATTGGCATAATTTGATAGTTTAAATTGTGTAATTGTTTTCTTCCCCAAAGTTCAAATCACATTAAAATTTTATCACTAATTCATAACTCCAAATCAAAAACCACTTACCCCTTTTTAAAATTCACCTACAATAATATATTTTCATTATTACTTTTACTCATCCTAAATACTATATTTCATTTATATGTAGTAATGTATGTATCCTACTTACCTTCCAACCTACCATATCATAGTTCATTTAATAGTCAATATCAAGTCCCTGTGTTCAATTTTTCTAATTAGTTATAAATATAGGGACTACCAAAATACAAAGAAATGGTATTTAAACAATCAATTGTTTAAGTTTTGCTTGAATCTTCAAAAAATCATTTTTATGACAATTTGAACTAAGTTGATTATTTTGACAAGTTGCGTGATAAGTGGTAGCTTCAAACCTTAGTTGTAGGTAGTTAAGTGTCCATTTTACATATCTAAAAAAAATAGAGGTCTTAGGATATTCCATGCAATAGCTACATGTTGACGAAGTTAGCCCTCATAGCTACTAGTCCCTCTCCCCTACCCTTTTTAAATTTATGCCTACAATAATATATTTTCCCTACCCTGTGGTAAGTGAACGGTATTTGATTTAAAATAATTTTAGCCTTTGTGTACTTGCCATGTATTAAGTGATTTATAATTGATTTAACTTCCCAAATAATTGCATAATGGATACTAGTTTCTCAAGAAGATTGAGGCACAAAATACATTTATTTATTATAATATGAATACCAATATGTTAATTATAGTGTACCTCTTCTACATAAACTCCATAGTTCAATCTATTTATAGAAACAAGTCATCGCTTCTTTAGTTTCCTATTTTGGCACCTATTGCAAGTGCAATATATCATTTCATTGAAGTATTCATTTGTACCTGGAGTAGGTCTTGCCGCTCGTTCATTTGAATATTCAGTTGACGATGATGTGATATTTCCCTGAATGCACCATGTACTATAAACAATAAGAGTACAAGTTTCAAATTGAGTATTGCATCTTCTTGAAGAGAACATGACTATTATAGCCTATGAAATTTGAAACTTCAGAAATGTGGCTTTAAGGTGACATACACAAAAGTGGAAAAGTTTTAGCTATTTTTTATATAGAATTTATTATCACATAAACTAACCAAATATTTTCAACTTTGAAGAGATGGGATTTAAGTGCATTTTCTTGTTCTTGGATGACTATTTTT
>MU227720.1:4495171-4506436 GCA_018584345.1 Thuja plicata | reverse complement strand
ATCACATAAACTAACCAAATATTTTCAACTTTGAAGAGATGGGATTTAAGTGCATTTTCTTGTTCTTGGATGACTATTTTTTGAAAATTTGCAATGCGGATGCGTAGCATTAGCATTGGAAGTTGAAAATATTTAGTTCTTATACTAGGTTCCATCTTTGTCTCATCATACAACCATAGCTAAGAACCATTTAAGAAAAAGGGTTCTCTTCAAAATCTCTCACTCAACCTTTATGTCATGAGTTTCTTGAATCAATAGCCTATTGGTGAAAACCATCATTTACTTAAACCAAAGAAAGTAATCTATTTTCAACAAAATCCACTATTATATCATTACACTCCAAAGATTAAATAATTTTTCTCATTGCATGACACCTTGTGTCGGAGTATGGTAAGTGTTTTTCAATTTGTTTGCTAATTTTAAGGGTTTTGGTGATGTCACAAAGGAGTTTCATGATTCGTCTAAAGTACTCTAAAACATATATTTTTCCATCACTAACTAATTTAATCTTTTCATCATAATAGTGATATGAAATATTACTCTGTGTTACCTATCAAATTGTAGTATAGTATTTCATTTCATTAAATGATACTGCAATTACAAAAAAGAACAATAAAAATACCTGCTCCTCCATATTGTTTGGACACCAAGAAGATAGCCTAATAGATATCTTCAAAGAAAAATGTGTGGATGCTAGTTATGATCATTACATAAATAAGTGTTAAAATATATGAAAATCATGTATCCCCAAAAAAAGTTACACTCAGCCAAAATAGTGGAAAAGATTACTTTTATACACAAAATCTTCAATCTTAGCTTTATAAGAACCCTATGAAAACCAAACACTAGTTTGAAAAGATGTATCATACTTTAATTGAAAATGAACCTTAAAGCTATCATACTAAAAACATGTCACTGAAAAAAAGTCTTGCTGAAAACACGACCACTAGTGTTGTAGGCCACTGCTGAAGATAAGTCTTAAATATTTGAGTAGAATTCTAAACATAATATCTAATAATAAAACATATTAATGATTTTTTTTCAATTCATTAATAAAAAAAAATATATTAATTGTTGATTTATAAATCGAGTAAGAATTTTTGAATAATTGTATAGAGTAAGGGACAAAGAGATGTCACTGTTAAAAAACCACAAAGTTGTTACTTTATCATGATAAAATTAAAATGCAAGACATTAATATCATGAAGAATCATAGTCAATATATATCAGAATGCAAGGTATTAATGTTCGTCCAATTTATTATAATTCTTGTATCTATTCCTAGTTTGTTGCTTTCAGAGTCAGAGGTCCTTAAACTAACCTACCAGCATTTTAGAAGTTGAAAGAAAAAGAAGAGAGGAAGATAGGGAAAGGAAATTTTCCATGACCTACTTTTGTGTAGAATATTCCAGTTTTATGGGTTTAACCAAATAAAGAAAACCAACCTCAACCTAGCCTGACTCAGACTTAGCTGGATGAAAATAGTAGCAATATTTGTAAGAAAAAAACTAGGCATTGAAATGGGAGAAGAAATAAGCAAGAGAAAGGAAAACCTTGATTGATTTAAGCCTACAACTTATTGGATAAAGTATGCTTGTTATTATGCATCTAGACCTTGAGAACATGGCATGTGACACGGGCACCTCCATATAGAAATGTTGAACAACAAGGTCATCATGCTTCTGGATCATCATGTGTATGACCTTGATAATATCTCATCATGATACCTTACAATGTTGAGTAGCCCAAGAAAGTTGTATGGATTTGGATACAAGTTATAAAGTTAGATTTGTCCATACTAGAGTAACTAGGAGAAAAAACACATGATCACATAACCTTATTCATATACTTACTAACCTGATCACGTAATAAGGTTTAAAATACATGATGCACATGAATGGTATCCAAGAATGTTTTCTTGTTGCATGGAGATGCCCACTGCTAACAACTAATTACTAGTTGGACAGAGGCCTGGAAGATTGAGACAATGAGAGCATCAAAAATCATACAATGAAAATAATAAAATTTATACAATAAGTGCCCTGCATATCATATTCTATGTTATATCCTGCATTAAATTTACATTCTTAGATGTGTATTTCTAGTAAGACCGAGGCTTTGTATTTGATGTTTTGAACAAGTTATTTTGGACTCGATGTTTCATATGTGCATACACCATAAGATGATTGTTGATTGGGATGGCCTACGAGAAGCATTTCATATTACTTTCCTATAGTGTTTTTAGACTGGACTTAAGGTATAAATGTAGTTTTATGTGCTCTTTGTTGGAATGATTTGGAAAACTAAATTAACATTCTTAATTCTATAGCTGGAAAATGCATATTATTCAGTGTTGATTTCTTTATTGTGTTACCTACATGCAAAAGCTGTCAATTTATCTCCCATGTGCTTGGATTAAATAGATTTTCATATTTAATTTCAAATAGCACAAAGTTTAATACAATTTAACAGAAACAAATAAATCAAAATTTATGGGTATTTAAGACTTTAAGTGCATGTTGGCTAAGGACACTTCACTGAAAATCCAAAACTAATGAGGTTTTTGTGTTACCCTATAATTGTTATCACACTAAAGATAATGAGAAATACTTTAGGAAATAAAAGTCAAGTCTATAACACAATCTAACAAAATGAGAGATATTTCTTTGAGTATTGATGGACCGAGTTCCATGGAGATATTCAAAATTAATAATTAATCCACATTAATTAGCAAATCAATGTAAACCATTAGTGAACTCCACACTTGACTCATCAAATAGCAATGAAGATCCCTAAAAATCAATTTTGCTTTGAAAAAACATTGCTTTCGTAGATTTTCCTTTTAGGATGAAGTTGAAGCATTGCTCGTGATGCACAAACGTTTGCTTTTTGGAAAGATTATTTCAAAATCACATGCTGGTACAAAAAATCTTCTAAATACGTAGAGTTTGATACCTCCTATACACAAGTTCATATACGTAAAGGCACATGAAATCTTTATGAACATACCTAAACAAATCTTGGAGAGTTCATTTCAAAAGTGGATACTCCAAAGTCAATTTTCTGCATCTATAAAGAATGAATAGAATACTTAGATCCAACCAAGAATTAAAAGTTCATTAGAAGATTAATATGTAAAAATGAGCAGATCTTCCATTTTCATTTTAATTAATATTATCATTAAAGGAAGCCAAATCAAAATACATGACCGTCAAAAAATTGAATGGTGTAATACTAATAATCTCAATGAAGAATTTTGCTTGGTCATCAATCAGCATTAGTTTTGTTCAAGTTTACAAGATCCAAATCATGCCATTTTAAATAAAAGATATATCTCATCTTAAGATTACTGAAATTATCTATGTTTTTATCGAGAATAAAAACTAAGTTTTGATAGGGATCTAAAACTTGATACAGTAGAAATACAGGAAAAGCACAGTGAGAAAAGGACAGTCCAAGGAGTCTAAGGAGTCTAACAGAAGATGGAGTTCACACAAATCAGATAGAGCCAAAGCAACAACAGAAAAAAACCAAAAGAAAGAACAAGCAAAAAAATTTAAAAATGTGGATAATAAGTCAAGATTCGGTCAACTGGTAGGATTATGAGAAGAGATGAGCACCATATCTTTTTTCTATGTGAATGGCCTTTCTAGGCCTGCATATAAACTGGTCTATACCAATTTCGCTTTGGCGGGGATTCATTACAGTGAGTTCCTTGGACTACCAAATTCGAAGAAGTGGGGCATATCAAACAATTCCCAAACCATTACATTAAGACTTGTACTCTTTGGGTCATTGGGTTCAAAGGTTTTCCAGTTCTATTAAAAAAATAATGATCACAGGGGAGTATCCTGAAAATGTGGACCTTCCATATTCCCTGCCAGTAACTAAAAAAAAACCATTTCCAATTCCTGTGGAAGAACTGAGGCGTGCTGCAAGGAAAGACAAAAGAAAAATAAGGGAAAACAATATAAACCTCTCGGGCCTCCAAAAAATGGTTTATTATTTCAACGGCTTATCTCAGTTGCCCATCAAGTTTTTTTAAGAAAGAACACGATTAATAAATGGTATTTTAGATTCTCTCAAAGTGGTGCATGTCCATTCTTGCAGTAAGTTTGTACTTGTAATGCAGACACTGCTCAGAAGTGCATGTTGGTCCCGTTGGTCGTGCTTTTAAAACTTGTCACGGTTATAATATTGGGGTTCGAAAATCCCTTCATGAATGGGAAAATTCTTACATTGACGACATTCTTGTCCCTCTTGAATCATTTCATCTATTTGATCATCTTGGAAAGCGTGTGACCCATGAAGAAAGGTTTTCAATATAGAGGATACCATCAGTTGTGGAGCTTTGTATTCAAGCAGGTTTAGATCTACCTCAGTATCTAACTAGGAGGAGGGTGGAACCTATATATTATTTTAATAAGGAAATGGTTGATCCTAATGAAGATGAAGCGGTCAATGATATGCAAAAAAAACAGTATCAACAGAGATATTAGATCTATATTGTGGAGTTTTGTATTCAAGCAGGTTTAGATCTACCTCAGTATCCAACTAGGAGGAGGTTGCAACCTATATATTATTTTAATAAGGAAATGGTTGATCCTAATGAAGATGAAGCGGTCAATGATATGCAAAAAATAGTATCAACAGAGATATTAGATCTATATTGTGGAGCTTTGTATTCAAGCAGGTTTAGATCTACCTCAGTATGCAACTAGGAGGACGTTGCAACCTATATATTATTTTAATAAGGAAATGGTTGATCCTAATGAAGATGAAGCAGTCAATGATATGCAGAAAATAGTATCAAAAGAGATATTAGATCTATATGAGCCAACCCAACAAACAAGCACAACATGTCCATCTTCAGAGGAAATTAAGAATTTAGCAGAAGAAACCCTTGAAGCATGGTTTACCATGAGACAAGGAGCTAATAAACTGATGAAAAAATATTATGTACAGGTTTGTGGTTATTGTCTAGAAGTGCATGTTGCTCCATTTGGGCATAGAAATCAGCTTTGTCGGGAATAATTTCAGCAATGTGATGGAATGCATGGCTGGCAAACAACAACTATTGATGACCTGATACTTCCAAAATATGTTTGGCATGTTCCTGATCCACATTGATCTCCTTTGAGGAATGAGCTGAAGAAATTCTATGGTCAGGGACATGCTATTGTGGAGCTTTGTGTGCAGGCAGGGGCTGCTATACCTGAAGAGTACAAACCCATAACGAGACTGGATATTGTGATTCTAGACTCCCAAGAAGTAGAAATGGTTGCGTGAGTTCTTTTCTGTAAGAGCCTAACAGGAAAGTTCATTCCAGTTATTTTAAATAGATTCCTCAATTTACTGAGAAATGAAAAGCCTTGTAATGTAAGTCAAGCACTTACACACCAATAAATATTGTGAGCATGCATCATGCAAATCAAAGAGATCCTTTATTCTCTTTCTTGTGGTTGAAGAATGAGAAGCAAATGTGGAATCATAAGATAAGCTCATAGAAAACATTAATGGTTGGTAGTTTGACTAAGAAGTGGAGTTCTTAAAGTAAAATTCTGGATGTCTTATAAGAAAAAAGAAAAAAAAAATTGATGGTTTACCATGAGACAAGGAGCTAATAAACTGATGAAAAAATATTATGTACAGATTTGTGGTTATTGTCCAGAAGTGCATGTTGGTCCATTTGGGCACAGATCTCGGCTTTGTGGGGCATATAAACATCAGAAGCATGATGGAATGCATGCCTAGCAAACAACAACTATTGATGACCTGATACCTCCAAAATATGCGTGGCATGTTCCTGATTCACATGGACCTCCTTTGAGGAATGAGATGAAGAGATTCTATGGTCAAGCACATGCTATTATAAAGCTTTGTGTGCAGGCATGGGCTGCTATACCTGAAGAGTACAAACCCATGACAAGACTGGATATTGTGATTCCATACTCCAAAGAAGTAGAAATGTTTGTGTGAGTTCTTTTCTGTAAGAGCCTGAAAGGAAAGTTCATTCCAGTTATTTTAAATAGATTCCTCAATTTACTGAGCAATGAAAAGCCTTGTAATGTAAGTCAAGCACTTACACACCAAGATAAATCTTGTGAGCATGCATCATGCCAATCAAAGAGATCCTTTATTCTCTTTCTTGTGGTTGAAGAATGATAAGCAACTATGGAATGATAAGCTAAGCTCAGGGAAAACATTAATGGTTGGTAGTTTGACTAAGAAGTTGAGTTCTTAAAGTAAAATTTTAGATGTCTTAAAAGAAAAAAGGAAAAAAAAGTGAAGATATCTTCCTATGGTTCGATATCTTCCTTTTGTGAGGAGAACGAAAATGAGTATTTGGGAAGTCCAGAAAGAAGTTGATTCAGTTCAAATTCTAAGACCTGCAAATTAGACTCAAACATACTCTGTTCTGCCTTGCCCTTAAGAATATAACTAATGTCAACATCAGAGAATCAAAAAGGCACAAATACATCCACTCCATAACCAAGAGAAATACATAACTAGTTATTCTTGTCTTATATCCTGGACAAAGATTTACCAGAATAGCCACAGTTGTGGAAAGATAATAAAATATTGATCATATAACATTCAGCTTGTGCTGTTCTCAGTCTCCTCTGACCTTCTCCATCTTCTCATTACTAATTAACCGCGTAGAATAGCCCTCAAAACTAACGAACTCAAATAACTTCCTTCTCTCTTCTTATTATATGTTCAAAAATATTCTTCAAGTTAGGGAGATGTTCCATAAAAAATAGAGAGGATAGGAATGTCAAATGCATTTTATGGCCCTGTTCTACTTCCCGAGGCATTTGTGATATGGTGGATGTGAGAGTAGCCCCAATGATGGTTCCCTGTGGTACACTATAAAATACATGGTAGATATCATCTGAGGCCACAATAATTTGAGGATGAGAAGACCTAGGAACAATGGCGGTGCCATGGGGGCTGGTAGGTAGAGCTAGGGGGGTACGAGGGATTTGAAGAGGGGATCTCTTTGATAGAGCACCACAAAAATGGGTTTATGGGAGAGGTTTTAGATGCTTCAAGAAAACCAATTTGCAGGTGAAAAGCCAAACGCAATAACCCTTGTCAACACTTGCGCAGCCTGTAACAGGTATATACAAAATGTAGAGGCCAAAATGGGTTGCGTGAACTATATGAAAAAAACCCTCAATGAAATGTGGCCTCATGGATCATATTGATAGGTTTCTTGTCTTGCTTCACCAAAATAAACAGAACAAAGAAAGGGATGAAAAAATTATTGAACATATATATGATACCCACATTACAAAAACAAAACAACAGATTTTTATAGGGTATTCGGGATGGGAAATTTATTACCTATTTGCAGTAAAAATATTGATTTCTCTCCAAGCTAACTAAACAATTTGCAGCTCATTGTCAAAATGTGAATAATAGTGTAGATGGGTTGAACAACCAAACATAATAACCCTTGTCAACACCCGCGTAGCCTGTAATAGGTATATACAGAATGCGGAGGCCAAGATGGGTTGCGTGAATACCAAATCAACTTTCCTTGCATAACCATAAAAATTCTTCCCGCGGCTATTGAATTCCATCCCAATGATGTCGTCGCAGCTGTTGCAGTAGTTGTTAAGGAATGAAGCAGCATGCACTGAGTTGAGCGGCATGAAATCACGAAAAGAATTTCTCAAAATTTTGGGAAAACTATTTTTTTCTATTGTCTTAATTTGAGACAGTAAAATAAAATAAAAATAATTTAAATATAAAATATATGTTTAAGATGAAATTAACATTTTGTCTAAAATTAATGTCTTAAACACCTCTATTGTGTAGTAGTGATATTAGCAGCAAAGCAAGTAGAGTAATTCAGAGAATTTTGGGCTTCTCATTGGCTTCTACTCCAAGCAAGTACCTGGGAATACTTTTTTTTCAAGGTAAAGAAAAAGTATTATTTTGGGATGGAATATTATCTAACATTAGAGAAAAAAATTGCCTCTTGGAAGGCAAGGTGGTTGTCATTTCGAGGAAGAATCTTGTTAGCTAAATCAGTTCTCAGCTCAATCCCTAATTATATTATGTTAGTTATTTTTTCCCCACCAGGTATGATGATAAAGATTTCCAAATACTTGGAAGATTTCATATGGAGAGGAAACATGGATGACAAAGCCAAAGTACCCCTGGTCCCTTGGAACAATTTTTGTAAACCTAAAGTAAGCGGGGGCTTAGGTTTCCATAGAATCTAGGAAAGAAATCTCAGTTTAGGGGCGAAACTGGCGTGGAAAATTTATGAGTGGCCAAACAGTCTTTGGGAAAAGGTTATCAGGGAAAAATACCTAGACTCGGAGGACCCAAAGAGAATTTTCTCAATAAGTAACCCTCCTCTTGGTTCAGTCATGTGGAATTTTATAATAAAAAGTAGAGAAGTCATTCTCCCTAATCTTACATGGAAGATTAACTTGGGCTTCGAGGATCTGTTTTGGCTAGATTCATGTAATGACCTTCCTCAGTTGTCCAATTTACCAAATATGCAAAGGATTAAATCACTTTTGCAGCAATGCTGGGGAGATAGAGTCATATATTATTTGTCTTCGACTAATGGGACAGTGCATTGGAAAGATCTCTCCCACATCCAAATTCCTCAAACAGAGAAAAAAGATTTGGAAGACATCTTTAAATCAAGGTTCATTTCAATCAATGGTGATAGAGATAGATTAGTATGGATGAAGAGAAAGTCAGGAAAAAATAAAGTTAAACAAGGTTATTGATCTCTAGTTGAGGCTCCATCCTTACCAAATCCCATTCTCAAATTTGCATGGCATAGTTCCAACCTTCCAAAAATGGGAGTTTTCTTTTGGTTAGCAATTCAAGATAGGACCTTATCTAGCGCAAGACTAAAATGCTTGGGGATCATGGACACATTCCCATGTCCGTTCTATAGTGCAGTACTGGAAGACACAAACCACCTTCTTGTGAGTTGTGACTTTGCAAAAGAAATTTGGAAATGGGCCCTATGATAATTAGGGTGGAGTGGTCCCCTACATACTTCATTACAGTTGATTCTCCAATAGTGGCCTCTATTGCATCAAGAATACTTCTTTTCTATCATCTGGAGATTTATCCTTGCAGCAGTAGTCTGGTGCGTATGGTGGGGGAGGAACAAAAGGATCTTTAGGAAACAAGTCTCCTCAGTAAGTGTGGTATGTAATTTGGTGGAGAAATACATCTAAGAAATGGTGAATGCACATGTGCCAAAGGTGAAAATTATATCAGAGACCTTCACTTCCCTCGACAATGTAATATTATCAAGATGGCCCCAAATTTCTATTCTATTTACAGGAGTCTTGATTGGGAATATGCCAAAGCGTCAATTGCGAAAAGATATCAAATGGACCCCACCGGACTACAATCAAATCAAATTAAATTTTGATGGAGCAAGTAATGGAAATCCAGGGAGAAGTGGTGTGGGTTTTGTTTTGAGAAAGAAAGATAAGTTAGCTGGATATTGTAATTTGCCATAAGGAACTAATAACATGGCCGAAGCTCAAGCAGTACTGTGTGGGATTAGAACGGAAATTCAACTAGGAGCAAGGGATCGGCATATTAAGGGGGATTTCGTCTTAATAATTTCATATATGTCCAAGAAATCTACAGTTAGTTGGGAAATTAAATATACTTTATTGGAAGTGATAAAAATCCTCCCAGACTTTTCTTTGTACACTTTGTCACATTGTTATAGAGAAGGGAATAAACTAGCCAATTGGCTAGCAAATTTGGGGGTTGAGGGTGCTAAAGTGGATTGGGAGAGAGATTTCGTACAAGTCCAACCATCAAAATTACTAGATTATTTAAAGGTAGAATGTGATAACCAACTCAACTAAGCAACAAGATGTGGACGTCATAGGGGAATAATTGTTCACAACTGGCCAATACATGTATTTGATGTTAGCTCAATTAATGTAAAGCATGGTAAGTACATTGGTGGGATCCCAACATATGAGCATTTATATTTGACACATGTGATGATGATCCAAGTGCTACATCTCTTGCAGCGTCCGCCTCACCAGCATTATTGGCCACATCTATTAGTGGCAGGGCACCGGCAAAGCACAAGATGAGAGGGTAAGATTTTGTTTGTGCTAGTCTCAATTTTGGATTTTGGGGTTTTCCTCCCACCCGGACTAGAATAGTTTTTTGTAGGCAAAATATATTGTTGAATTCTCAGCAGGCTTCTTATCTTTAACCATTGGATGTAATGTTTTCAATCATTTGCTTACAGCAGCCTGGAAATGGGCATTATGGGTTTTAGTCTAAGTCAATTCGGCCTTTCTTGGCTATTGGATTTCTATGAAAATGTATGTAATGGCAAGGATAGAGGGTTTTCTTGACTTCTTCTTTCCCTCTTGAGCCTTTAAAGCAGGGTATATAATAAAATTTTAATGGCTCTGCCATTTTTGCCCAAAAAAAAATTCATTTATTAAAAATTAAAATAATATGTCAAGTATGGAGAGGTGATCTCTTTATCAAATATGGAAATATGATATACAAGATTTTTTAATTTTTGTTTTCTTGCTAAAAATCTATTTATGATAATAGTTTCAGTCTTTATTAGTGTTGATATTGGCATAATTTGATAGTTTAACATGTGTTATTGTTTTCTTCCCCAAAGTTCAAATCACATTAAAATGTTATCACTAATTCATAACTCCAAATCAAAAACCACTTACCCCTTTTAAAAATTCCCCTACAATAATATATTTTCATTATTACTTTTACTCATCCTAAATACTATATTTCATTTATATGTAGTAATGTATGTATCCTACTTACCTTCCAACCTACCATATCGTAGTTCAATTAATAGTCAATATCAAGTCTATGTGTTCAATTTTTCTAATTAGTTATAAATATAGGGACTACCAAAATACAAAGAGATGGTATTTAAACAATCGATTGTTGAAGTTTTAATTATTAAGTTTTGGTTGAATCTTCAAAAAATCATTTTTACAACAATTTGAACTAAGTGGCGGTGGCTAAGCCACACTTGGATGCGGAGGTGTTGGTTCCTAAGGCGCCACCTCCTGTGACCTATGATACTTCTTCTGATGCGCTGCCACCGGAAGACGGTGAGATTGTCTCACCCCGGATGCTGGTTCGAGAGAGTCTCGAGGCGACCCCAGTCATATCCCAGATAGTCCTGGAGACCAACCCTGTCTTAGAGAAGGTCTCAGTACCTTCCCTAACAGTGACACCTCCCCAGGCGGGGAGCCAATC
>MU227720.1:4466502-4493699 GCA_018584345.1 Thuja plicata | reverse complement strand
GGAATGTGGTTAAGGAAAAGGAGAAAATTAACCAGGTTGCGGTTCAATACTTTTTAGATCTTTATTCTGAAAGGGGTCCTGCCTGCCCTGATCACATCCAAACCATGCTTCTGGACCACATCCAATCTTCTATTACCGGTGGGGACAATGACATGCTCACTAAGAGAGTTACTAATGAGGAAGTTAAGAAGGCGGTTTTTGATATGGGTGGTTACAAAGCCCCCGGACCAGACGGATTTCCCCCTACTTTCTTTCAAGAGTACTGGGAGATTGTGGGAAGCGATGTGACTAGAGCTGCAAGAGACTTCTTTAGGACAGGTCGGTTTCTTAGACAGCATAATCAAACCTACATTGTGCTTGTCCCAAAGATTGACAAGCCTACTTCTATGAAGGATTTCAGACCCATTAGCCTCTGTAATACATTCTACAAGATCCTCACCAAGATCCTGATTGGCAGAATCAAGCCTCTCCTTGATAAAATCATCAGCAACACCCAAAAAGGATTTGTTCCTGGTAGGCAGATTCTGGACACGGCCATTACCACTCATGAGATTATTCACTCAATGGACAAATGCAGAGCCCCTGGTATGGCCTTTAAACTTGATATCTCTAAAGCTTATGAAAAAGTTAATTGGTCCTTTCTCATTAAAATACTGTATAAATTGGGCTTTAATGATAAGATTATCCAAATTATAAAAGAATGTACTCAAACTGTTAGTTTTTCTATCTTAACTAATGGTTCCCCGGGTAGACACTTTACCCCTGAGAAAGGTCTAAGACAGGGAGACCCTCTCTCTCCCTACCTATTTATCATGGTAGCTGATGTGCTAAGCAGGACTATGGGTATGTTAATTACCACGGGGAAGATACAGGGATTCAAACCAGCTTCTACTCACCCCCAGCTTCTAGTCCCCTGTTCCACGGGCCAGCACCCTCTTGCTGCTTTTATCTATCAAAAACAATTTGAACTAAGTTGATTATTTTGACAAGTTGTGTGATAAGTGGTAGCTTCAAACCTTAGTTGTAGGTAGTTAAGTGTCCATTTTACAGATCTAAAAAAATAGAGGTCTTAGGATATTCCATGCAAAATCTATTTTCCCTACCGTGTAGTAAGTGAACGGTATTTGATTTAAAATAACTTTAGCCATTGTACACTTGCCATGTATTAAGTGATTTATAATTGCTTTAACTTCCCAAATAATTGCATAACGGATACTAGTTTCTCAAGAAGATTGAGGCTCACAACACAAAAATAATAATCATCAATCTTATTTGGTTAGGCTGCATGGCCACTTGTTCCATTTATAAAACAAGGCTGCAAAAATATAATGTTGGAGGGTTGTTTCAACTTTGCTACAAAAATTGCAAAGTTTGAAATAATTTATGTTTATGATAAAAGGTTTGATATATTTATAAGAAATAAAACAATGGAATTGATTTTAGAGTTATTAGTTTATATTTTTGTATTTTTATCTAGTTTCCTTTTTATTATGGAAATATATTATGCAAAATGTTGGCAGATTTGTTTGAATTATGCAAAAAAAAATTTATCATTCAATTAAAAAAAAAACACACAAAGTGGGTGATTGAGAAAATTCAATCCCACAATCCAAAATAAGAGGTATTGAGTTGTAAAAATTTAATGTTAAGAGGTTATAAGTTGTGAGTTGGGAAATTTCAATATTGTGAGTTGTGCATTTTGAACATCAAGTACAAAGAGGTTGTAAGTTGTGAATGTTGAAAATTTATTGGAAGTAGTGAAAAGTATATGTAACTATGGTTGTGAATTGTGAATTGTGAATAAACATAAAAGTTAATGAAATATGGAAAGTATATGCAAATTAACAAATAGTTAAATTTCAGATTAAAAAAATTGTGAAAACTTACAAACCATAACTAAGATAGATGGTTATGCCCTTATAACTACCCCTGAAATACTTGTGCCAGCATAAAATGCAGGGTGTATATAAAATGATTTTTTTTGTAAAAAGGCTTTGAAAGAATTCAAATATTTCAAAGGGAGCCGCATGGAAATGCAAACAAAATTTGGAGATATAAACATGCCACTGAAATTGTTTGATAGAATGCTCCCAAGAGCCACTGTGTATAAATTTTTACTAAATGGTTCAAGTCATACGAAGTGATGAAACTATCATTCAGAAAATGGACTTGTGAAAAGACTCTAAAAACTTTTGAACAAATGCATTTTGCAGCGTAAAGCCAAATGATACAACCTTGCTTGCCTCATCTATGCCTGCAAAAAAGATGAGTGAGATGGAATCTAATGAAATGATCTATTCCACATGCATATGCAAAATGTAAAAAAATAGAGTTGGGCCTTGAAATGTTTGACAAAATGCCTCAAAGAAATGTGTGTCTATAGAAATATTATGTGGGAGACCAAATGGAATAAATCAGTTGTTTGACAAAATGTGTTAAATAAATTTGGCCCCAGGCATGCCGCGATTACAATATATTCAAAGAGAAGGATTGTTCAAGGGTTTCTCAAATTCCAAAACACATGCAATTCATAGTATTTACATCAATATTCTTGTAGAGATTAATGGTGACACTAAATGAAACAATCTGAAAAATAGACTTGCACTATTATAATGTGCACTATAGATCAATGCCTCAGAGCGGGTTATAGACATCCATCAAAACATGATAAAGGGAAAACTTTGTCAATTATTTTGATTACAATTTCTCTACAATAAATGCATGCAAGAATGTGGAATCATAGATAGTGCACCCACTTTGTTTGGCAGAAATACCCCAAAGATATGTCATATCAAGGAATGAAATAAAATGACAGCAGAAATGCATAAAATAAGACCATCATAGAAAATGTGTAAGATAACAACAGTGATAGAACTAGCAGTAGAAAAAGAAATATCGTGAGAAGAAAAAATGGCTTCAGTTCAAAAATCATTAGTTGGATAATATTTTGTTAATATTTCAAAAATGAAAATTTGAAATAACCAAAAGAAGGGAGATCTAAGTGTGATTGAGAGTAAATAAGAAATCACAATATAATTGGGAACTCCAAAAATCACAACAAATCAATTCAATATTTTCCATAGATATTTCATCCTTGTCAGGATGACTATATTTTGGAAGTGAAGAATATCTTTGGTTCTATTTTGGAGAATAAAGGATTTCTTTGGACTTTTCTAGCTATTGTTCCAATACGTACAAAATATAATTTGTATAAACCTTCCAATTGTGAATTTTAAGTACAACGAGAAGACCAGTGCAAACTTTGAGCCCTCTAAAAAGAAAAAAAATTGTCTATTTCCAGACCTCACACTAAAACTATTATAAAATTATATAAAAAAAATATCTCAAAAACTATCATGAAATTATCTCATAGAATAGTTAGTTACCTAAATGGATTTCTTTCAAATCGTTAGGAGGTGTGAAGGTAATCAAGTACCATAACCTATTTAAGCTTCACAAGAGTGTAGTTAAAAAAGAATGTAATTTGTTAGAGCGCCATTAATTAGCACAGTAGTTGATATATAGTGTAAACTCTTTTATCCTATAGTTTTGGAAGACTATAGTAGATACCTACAACTACTATTGGAATTAAGAAGAAAAACCCTCGCTATCTTGACTGAGATATTGCCCTATTAATGCTTAACAATATAGCAAATAGATAACCAAAGACGAACGAATATAAAATGTGAATCAAGTTGAAAGACCCAAAATAGAACCAAATGGAGATCATGACATAAAAATAAGAGAGTATAGTGAGAATAACGGAACCATATGTAGAGATACCGCAATGATTTTAATTTTATAAGTGTCCTAATCATTATCCCCTATCTTTCTTAAAATTAATTTTTCCCGAGGCAACAAATTTAGGTTAATTGGTTGGAAAATAATAGAACTGTATGTGCTTGAATGTGACCTCTTAAATCAGGCACAAACTCAACATAGTCCTTACTCAATCATCAAATTTGCAAATATGAACATGAATTGTCCATTTCACAAACTTGATTGAAGCGACCTGTTGCCTCCTATTTAGTTCGGGTTTTTGAATTTACTCTCAGAATGAGAGCCAACAACCTTGACCATTGCTAAAATGGAGGATTTTTAAAGCATGACAAAAACATGAAATTGAAACTATTTTCTATGAGATACAATTACAATCTAAGAATTGAAATGCATATTTAATCTAGAAAGCTTGAAAAGATGATAGAATTGAGCTACTAGATATGTAAACAAACTATATTAAGAAGCAACATGTTACTAATCCAAATGAAACTAAAGCTAATTATGCAATAAAGCTTGAAAAGATGATAAAAGCAAGATGAAAATTAACTATAGTTTTGATGCTCTCCAAATTCATCCTCTCAAATGAAGAAAATGATGTCCATAATATAGAAGAACCTGTAAAGAGGATGAAGAGTTTCTTGGAAAGAAACAATTGACTCTTCATTTCCATGGAGGAAGGTGAGACAAAATAAGGAATTATTTGATTAAAGAAATGAATTATTGCCACATGAGTGAATTTTTACATGGAATTCCTTTTTTGAGGATAATCCATTCAAATAATTAAATAACTATTCAATTCCTTTTGATGTGTATTATCTAAAGGGGGTGGAATTAATTTAATGTAAAAAAAAATTAGGACTTTAGAATTAAATTAATTAATCATAGGGATTTTTAGCTAATAAACCTTGAAAATTTAGGAATTAAATATAGTGTGAGATTTATGCAAATTCAGGTTTTCTGCATTTGAGACTAAGTCAATTAAAGTCAATTAGGAAGGAGAATTTGCCTAGTACAATAGGACTTCAATGATGAGAAAATGCACCAAAATTGATTAGAATTGTAAGGTGCCAATTTTGGGGTATTACATTTTGCCCCTCTTTGAATTGATGTGCGAGTAGCGTTTTGATTCAAAGAATAGTCTGATGTGACAGATGAAGATTTCAGAAGTCTAGGTTAGATTGCCAAGACACTGATCAGATCAAGAATCAGAACCACCTTTAGAACGAAGCATGATTCTCTAAAGTCTAAGTTAGATTGGGAAGACAACGGTCCAAATACTAATTGAGAGAAAATTGGAATCGGGGTTAGATTGCCCCAATGTCCTCTGATAGCTGATGAAGATCTAGGACTATCTCTAGAATTAGGGTTAGATTGCCCCAATACGAAGGTTAGCCTTCCGAGATCCAGGTTAGGTTGCCTAGATAACGGTCTAAAGAGTTTTTGAGAGCTATCTTTAGAACAAAGCATAACTTTCAGGAATTAGGGTTAGATTGCCCCAATACCTAATGAGATTTCAAGAATCATCTCTAGAATGAAGTTTGATCCTTGAGGATCCGAGTTAGATTTCTCAGATACTTAGAAAGATAGATGACAAGATGACAAGATGCGAGACATCAAGATGCCCCTAGAGATTCAAGATCATAGAATATCCAATTTTGACCATAAGGTATGAAAAAATGAATATGCCTGAAGTGATGAGATGCCCCTAGCAATGGGGAATTTTGATTCAAATCAGACTGATTCGAGAATGATGTGAAAATATTCAATGATGTAATCATCCTGCCCCCTCGGGAGCGAAATTGAAAGATGACACATAATAATGATGATCGAGAGCGAGAAATCACAAATAGAAGCAAGATCAAAGATCTAGAGATATCAAAGATAGATCAAGAGAAGGCAGAATTGATTTAGAGCGATCGAGAGGTCCTGTTGACTAGGTTTGACCATAGCTCGCCAAGTTTGACTAGAATTGACTAGAGTTGACTTTGATGAAAAGATTGCAGAAAGCGAGAAAATGATGACGAGAGATGATTCTGACAAGAAAGCGATGTCATCAAATTGACTGCACAAGCGTCCGATCACGTCGGTCCCAAAATTTTAAAATGCAATTTTTAGCTGCTTAGGAGTGTCATATTTTGATTTTGATCATGAAAATGGATTCAGAATAGTCCATTTAGCTAAGGGTGCAATTTTTGCAAAAAATGGAGCACTTTTAAAAATTAGGTCAAAAGCTATATAAGGCCCGGAGGGGTCATTTTCAAATCATTATTCACCTTTGACTTTAGCGATGGCGAGAGCTCCAGCTAACATTGATAGAATTCACGTGCATACACACCAACTCAAGCACTCCCGACGACACAACTGGTCACCGGAGTATGATGCACCTGTAAGTAATCGAAACATTATCCCGCATTTCAAATTTTTATTAATTTTAGATCATTTTAGCATGTTTTTAAAGCTTTTAGGGTCTGTCGCGTCCAATCTCACACAAGGGAACAGTTTCCTCATGTTGGCCTAGATCACCCTTCCCACGAGAAATCAGATTCCTCATGCAAGTCAGGGATTCCTCGCGCGGGCCCCTTCCACATGCTCACACAAAGTGCGCGCCCACGTTGCGCGAGATTTCAGGAATCTCGCACAAGAAGAGATCCTGTCTCGCGCACAAGAAGAGATCCTGTCTCACGTGAGGCAGAAAGTTCGCGCGGGAAAAGAGTTTCCTCGCATGGGAATTTTGCTTAGTTCAAAAAATGGTTGCTTGTTATGTCATAGAGTTAGCTAGTTACAATGCCTGAAAATAATGTTTAGGATAGGTCCATAGTTGTATTTACTGTCATTGCTTTGAAAAATTATCATCTTGAGGTACTGATCCAATTCCGTCACTTGCTTTGCAGGTTGACTTCCCTGATATCACATTTTGGTCACATCATCTTACCATGGGTGAGCTACTATAGAGACTGTCAGATGCTGATGGTGCCCATATTGATGGGCTCAGATTGTTCTACCTTCATGATGCACCCGATATTTGGGTAAATCATGGTCTATTGGGCACACTGGTTGAGTGTTTCCATTCGGAGAAAAACACATTCCATTTGCCACAGGGGGAGATAATAGTCACTCCTGAGGATATTTATAGGATCCTGAGAGTACCATTTCACAGGGCTCGTGTAGAGTATGATGCCCAGTCGAGAGTAGGTACACTAGCACTAAGAGCGGTCTTCGAAGATGATCTATTGATGGGTCGGTCCATCTCTTGCAAGGATTTGATGAGCCTCTATGGCGTGGATCACCCACTGGCAGTTGTCTTGGCACTTTTCTTGAGTTGCCACTTGGTTCCCAATCGAGGTCAGCACGGATTGCAGTGCAGTTCGGGAGGCATACTGTAGAGGATGTTAGCTACACCCGTAGTGACTTTCGGATGGGGCAAGTGTATGCTTTCATAGATGTATCACGAGATACATGAGATTATGTATCGGGGTGCACAGACTATGGTGGCAGGAGTCATCGTTTTATAGATCTGGGCCTGGGAGCACCTTCCCATATGTAGGCCAATTTTCCATGACACACAGTAGCCCTTGCAGTCGTATATATACAAGTATGCACGTCCCATGACTCAGCTAGTGCTAGGTAAGACCGATCAGTGGCGAGCTCAAATAGATGATATGGCAGTAGTCATATGGCGGCCCTGGATAGCCACGAAGGTATGGGATGACACACGGTATGAGCTGTCATATATGTTCTGTTCATGTCCTTTGATCGGGCACACTATCAGAATTATTAAGCACTTTCTATTGACACGAGTATTGTGACAGTTTGGGAGACCTTAGGATGTCTCGCAAGAGTATTGTACTTATGCTTGATTTGTTGATGAGATGAAGAAGGGCTGGAAGAGGCAGTTAGACAGAGGCTGGAGTATGATAGATGCACGCGTACCACTAGCTAGGTGGGATTACATGGTAGGGGTGACGAATGCACGGATGACACTTGCATACAGGGACCACATCTTAGCCCATATGTGTCCTAGATACATAGATCCTATTGGATTGGGCCCTCATGTCCAACAAGTGGTACAGCCATCACCACAGTAGCAGGCACAACAGCCGCCACCACAACAACAGGTACAGCAGCTGCCCCTATAGCAGCTACCCTTACAGTAGTAGGTACAGTAGCCACCCTTACAGTAGGAGGAGAGGTTAGTATGATTGAGGACTATGAAAATTCCTATCCCCACTAGACCTATGGGGTCAGATGTAGGTGCTGGGAGTAGTGGCACTCAAGAGAGATCTGCTGAGCAGGGTGAGGATACCATCATGGCTGATACTATTACGGTCAATCCATAGGCAGGAAGACAGGTAACCCAGTTACATGAGGTTCTCTGGAGGCTTCGAGAGAGGGTGAGATAGATACAGAGGGAGCGGGATGATTACCGCACATAGGTGATCGTTCAGGAGACCCGAGTAGCCGAGCGAGACTGAGAGATTCAAGATTTACAGAAGGCACTAGCTAGATCTTAGATAGAGATGAGATATGAGGCTACTCAGGAATCCTATTACTATGCTTCTTACACGATTGCAGTTCCTGAGGCAACAGATCAGGTTCAGCCATTTTTAGAGTATGCTGGGGCATGGGCCACTCCACAGGGACCACCTCCTCAGCAGCAAGGTATGCCACCTCCTCCACCTCCGTCGGGTGGTTAGATGAGATACTTGATATACATATTGTACCACCATTTTGATAGACTATGCTTGAGTAGCACCATTGTATATTTTGATCGATTGACATATATATATGAGCTCAGTTTTGGCATCATTGTACTTGTTCATATATTGCTTTAGATTTGAATGTCTTGTGAGATGTTTCCTATATGATTTAGATGTATGGATTAGAAATGTATGCCATGGATGAATATGCAAATGTTAATGCACATGTTTTATGGATAAATGCTATGAATGTAATGCAATGATAGATGTTAGATGGATAGGCATTATGTATGATTTGATTTATGCTTATAATGGATGCACATGTTTATGGAGATCTGAATGCAAATGAATGTATGGAAATGCAATGGTACTAATCATCTCATGTAGGATATTTGCAATATACAACAGGTACTAACCAAAAGAATATGAATGAATATCGAGAGTGAGTACTAGACAATTGTGCAGTCAAGAGGAATCTAGGACAAAAGATGAGGACTTTCAAAGAATGAGAAGACCATGAAGAGAGCACCAAAACTAATGCAATGCAAACCTAAAATATGAATGCAAGCCTAAGCTAAATGCAACCCTAGGACTTGGTTGTTGGACTCATTGCATAATTATCATCATTGAGTATTTATGGAACATCGGAGTCAATACAATCCTTACTAGTGCCACTGCGACCATAAGGATATGAATATGAATTTCATCGGATAAAATGTGGGAAACAAATATAAGCATCAGGGCACAAAAGCCAAGATGACCTGAATATTTTTTCCATTTTGATATAGTAAGAATACACAAGTAAACAAGCAGAGCAATAACAGTCAAGGAAGTAGTTCCAACCTCCCCTTGGCGTACAAATAAACAAGATCGAGGGATGTGAGGCTTTTCCACCTTAATGCAGAAGCTCTTATCACATACACCGTGTTTATTTGACATTGCCGGATCATTGAAACCACACACACAAGCAGTAGACAAAGAAAATATCAATGAAATTCATGAGAACATATAGCATACAAAGAAAGATTCAATAATAGCTCAGCATGTTTCAAAGTTGACAAATGTGTACATGTGTTTAGGGTGTTGGGAAACACCGTTGTGATTGTGAGTGCAATGTGTTTGACTGCTATCAAGAAAGGTTTACGTTTGGATATATCCAATATGTGTTGAAAAACACAGATGTTTCCAAAGAGAGTGTTGAAAAACACTATTTGATTGGGGTGTTAAGAAACACCAGTTTGTGTCAGTAGATGGTTGTCCTTTAGAACTAACAAGATTACTAACTCGAGTGTAAACCGAAGATGCAATCAAAGTGGGGAGCCATGCCCCCAAGTGACGAATGGATTGATGTCAAAAATGCAGATTAGCAAGTCAATGTGAGAAATCTCAGTAATATAGAGATAGTAGGAAGACGTAGTGAGAACCACTGGTGATTGACGTGAGAGAGATTATCAAGCATAAAGATCGATGTGAGATCTAGGCATCAGCAGGCAGAATCAGTGAGAACCACTAGTGACTGATGCAAAGAGGAGGGATACTCCAAAAGATAGGATAATGCCCCCATGGCCAGGAAGATGCCCTCGAGTGTGACCAGTTTCAATCCATGTGAAGTCGAGCAAAATATCAAAGATGACAAAGAGTGAATGCATGAGAAAACTAAAGTAGGAAAGCAAACTAAAGCAAGAAAGCAGACTGAAGTAGGAAAGCAAAATAGAAAATTGCAAGAAATCCAAGAGATGCTGCGATGGATAGAGCATTGCAGAACAAGAGGCGCTTATTTACCAGGTTTTCACCATCTTGGTAGAAATTCTATTTTTGCTACCATGACGCTTGTTTACCAGGTTTTCATCAATGGCACATTTTTCTCTTTTTCTATTTTTTTCTATTTTTATTTTTCAATTTTTTTGCATTTTGATTTTTTTCATTTGTTTGGTATTATCAAGGTGCCTGTTTACCAAGTTTTCATTAGGATAATAGATACATCAAAGCGCCTATTTGCACGGTTTTCACTAAGATGATCATTTTTTTAGGATATTTTGCAATTTTTAGGATTTTCTATGAATAAAGTATGTACATGAGCATTCAGAAGACATTTCAACTATAAATTTTTTTTGGATGAAGAGCGTTGATAGGCTCTTTGAGTTGTTCCCCCTCTATGGTGGAGAGCTAATAAGCACCAGACCCAAATACTGCAGTGATAATATACAGACCAAGCCAGTTTGGCTCAAATTTTCCTTTCTAGATCCGTTGTTGTTGATTCTTAGAGTTCTCTCTAAGGATGAGGTCACCCATTTGGAAGTCTCTTGGTATAAACTTCTTGTTATAGCTCTTAGATATTCTTTTCTGATATGCTCAGAGATGATCGAATGCCACTTTCTGATGTTCATCTAGTAGTTCAAGCTCTTACAACTGAGATATTATGGTATCATCATCAGTAATGAGGCCCTTCAAAGAGACTCACAAGGTAGGAATCTCAACCTCAATAGGCAACAGTGCATCCACACCATAAACTAGAGCAAAGGGTGTGGCCCCTGTTGGTGTTCATATACTGGTGTGATAAGCCCATAGAGCCAGATTAATCTTGAGATGCCAGTCTTGTCTATATTTGTGTACTGTATGGTGTAGGATCTTGAGAATTGTCTTGTTTGAAGCTTCAGCATGTCCATTACCCTGGGGATAATAGATAGAAGACCAGTGCTGAATAATCTTGAACTTAGTGCATAAATCTGTCAGATCTTTGTTCTTGAGTTGCCCCCCATTGTCAGTGATTATTGATGAGGGTACACCATATCTACAAATGATGTAGTTTAGTATAAACATGGCTACAAAATTTCCATCAGCTACACTGAGAGGTACTGCCTCAACCCATTTGGTAAAATATTCTGTAGCAGAAATGATGTATTTATTTCCCCTTGAGGAAGATGGATATATCTAACCCACTAAGTTGAAGGCCCACTGTTGAAACGGCTAGAAAGTAATGAAGGGAATAAGCTCCTTGGCTGGAGCATGAATTAGATTAACATTTAGTTGACACTGTTTGCAAGACTTCTATGTAGCTTATTTCTCCATATCCGGCCAATAGTAACCAACTCTAATAAGTTTACGAGCCAATGTCAGACTATTTGAGTGAGACCCACAAACACCTTCATGTACCTCTTCTAACGTGTGCTTGGACTCATCAGGTTCTAAACTCCTAAGGAGGGTACCATCTAGACCTCATCTATATAAGTTGTTAGCTATGATGACAAACCATGAAGCACTAAAAATTAAGTGACATTTCTCATTTTGAGTATATGTGTTAGGAATAATTTGGTCACAAAGATAAGAGTAGATATGGTGGTAGCAAGATGAGTCATGTCCAATTACTAAATAGATCATTCGCGAGTCAGGGGAATCATAGGCAGGGTAGCATAACGTCTCCACTAGGAATTCATGTCTCAAATCATTTTCTAGCATTTGTAACATAGAAGCCAGAGTAGCCATGGCATCAGCTACTTTATTATCCACCCTTGGAATTTGCTAGAAAGTAACATGTGTAAAGTATTTCTTAAGGTCGTCAACCATCTTTTAATAGGGCACCAGTTTTTCATCCTTTGTTTGATAGATATCATTCACTTGATTGATAACCAGCTGTGAGTCTCCAAAGACCTTTAGCTCATCAACACACCATTTAATAGTGATCTTTAACCCATTAACCAAGGCTTCATACTTAGTAGTGTTATTTGTGCAAGGAAACATTATTTTGTATGCCTTTGGTAATGAATACCGCTGAGCTGTAATGAACAAAATTCCAACACCTGACCCCTGCTAGGTGAATGATCCATCAAGGAACATGGTCCATGTCTGATGTGTGAGAAGCATGATGGACTCATTTGGGAATTCAATCCTTAATGGTTGATGGTCTTTGATAGGTGCCTCGGCCAACTGGTCTGCGATTGCTTTCCCTTTGATAGCTTTTCTCTCAACATATTCAATATCAAATTCACTAAGGAGCATGACCCATTTAGCTAGTCTACCTGTGAGGGTAGCTTTACTGAGCAAGTATTTTAATGGATCAATTTTCATGATGAGCCTTGTAGTGTGAGCAAGCATGTAGTGTTGTAACTTCTGGGAAGCAAACACAACTGCTAAGCAAGCTTTCTCAATTACAAAATAATTCATTTCATAAGAGACCAATGTTCTGTTGATGTAATAAATTGCTCTTTCTTTATTATTTTGATCTTCTTGGGCCAATAGAGCACCTAGAGATGTTTCTGTAGTTGAGATGTATAAGATCAATGGCTTCTCATGAATAGGAGGCATTAATATAGGCATATTGGCTAGATATTGTTTGATCTGTTGAAAGCCTTGTTCACATTCTTTGTTCCATTCATAAGTCACACCTTTATGTAGAGTTTTAGTAAATGGTTGTGACTTGTTAGCTAGCTACAAGATGAAACACCTGATAGATTGAAGCCAACCTTGAAGACCTCTAATTTGTCTGATATTGCGAGGTGGAGGCATTTCCATGATAGCTTGCACCTTTTCTGTATCCACCTCAATTTCTTTCACGGAGATGATATAACCAAGCAGTTTTCCTGAAGTTACCCCAAAAGCACATTTCTTAGGATTAAGAAACAGTCTGAATTTTTCCATACGATCTAGTATAGGGCCTAGATCAGTGAGATGTGTCTTCCTGTCTATATTTTTAGCAAGCATGTCATCCACATAGTCCTCCATTGTCTTATGCATCATGTCATGAAATATGGTAGTGACAGCTCTCTGATAAGTAGCTCCAGCATTTTTTAGACTAAAAGACATAACATTCCAGCAGAAAGTACCCCATGCACAAGTGAAAGCGGTCTTTTCTTGGTCTTCTAGCGCAATTTTGATTTGGTTATAAGAAGAGGAACCATCCATTAGAGAGTACATCTCATACCCTACTGTCATATCTACAATCATATCAATGTTGGTAAGTGGAAAATCATCTTTTGGACATGCCTTATTCAAGTCCCTAAAGTCTGTGCAAACTCTAATAGATTTATCATGTTTAGTCACTAGGACTATGTTAGAGATCCACTCTGCATAATCAATTGCTCTAATGAACCCAGCTTTTAGGAGTTTCTCTAGTCCTGCTTTGACCAGTAGATCCACATGTGGATGCATCTCCCTAAGTTTTTGCTTGACTAGTTTCACACCTAGAGCTATTGATAAGTGATGCATGATAAGATCAGGATCTACACCAAGCATGTTAGAGTATGTCCATGCAAATTTTATCTTTTTCTCCTTGAAGAAATCTATGAATTCCTTGAGTTCTTCTATAGATAATGACTTAGCCACATGAATGATGTGTGGGTGTTCTTCTGTACCTAGATTCACCAGCTGAGTTGGCTCAATTAACACCGATGAGAATTCCTGGAAATGACTCGGAAGCGCATCAAGTATCTCATCCTCAGGCACCTCAGAGAGATTTTCACCTTTAGATACATCTTTTATTTTTACTTTTTTTTGGTTCTGACACTGCCACAATGTGGTTTTCGCCATCAGAGTGCCTATTTTTTCTTCTTTTGATTTTATGACTAAGATACTTGTTACCAACATCGATCATGTTGACACTTTCTTCACTAGTGGAGGACATTACAGGTTCAACAGTGTGAAGGTAGCAGGCTAGAGCATAGTCATTCTGGAATGTAAGGACTTCATTGGATGAGGTAGGGGAATTCCAGTCAATTAGCTCAGGATGTTGGAGTGATAGAGAAGTGGCAAGTTCAAGTACATTCACGGTATAGTCATCAAAAGCGTTGACTAGAAAGCTGAGAGCTAAATTGATCTCATCCAAAGTTGTGTTCAAATCCTTTTGACTTCTAACAACCAAAGTAGAAGACATGTTAACATTTATAGACTCAGACTCATTAGACCTTTCACCAGGCCCCTCACTTACGTCGAGAATCTTTTCATAGGATCCTTCTGACAAACTGTCAAACTCATATTCATGAGAATCTGTGTCCAAACTCTGACAGGGATGTTTGAACCATGAAGGCTTGGGAGTTCTTGTGACACTAGCCTGTTCTTGTGCCAACTGCTCTTGAAATTCTGGTGGTATGTACCATTCACCTTGGAAACTAGGATCTTGTAACACTTTCCATTGTTCATAGGTTAGTGCATCAAATAGAGTGGTTTTATCAGAATCGTTGTCAGTATCGAATGTACTATCATGCGGTACAAAATTATTTGGCTCTGTAAAGAACGCTGCCAGGTCTGGAGGAATGGGATAAGGAAAGAAATCCTCATCGGAGCTATCTTCTATGATTTCAACTGTACTTATGTGTTCAAGTTCTGGTGAAGGATCCAATTTTGGCACAAATTTGTTAATTCCTAAATGGAACGAAATTTTCTTGAAGCCTAAACTAGTTGTTTCTTTTGTCTTTTGACTCGTAGCTTTAATAGGTTCCACTAACCCATTACCATTCACTCCTATTGGACCACTCCCTTTGTATCCAAAGCATTTCATAATTTTAAGACCTTCACTATTGGGATTTAGCTCACGAGCTGGGGCAGTCTGTTCAGATATGTTCTTTCCTTTACAAAGCCAAGCCTTAATAGCTCTTTCCTCATCTTCATCTTCTAATGGTGTTGAAGCCTGTACAAAGGCACCATCACAAACTATCTCAAGAGGAGTCGAAGATCTATTGTTCTCAGAGGGTCTCCCATAAGAACGAGGAGATGGAGGTAGAGCTGCTAATGATAACACAGGTTCTATTTGATATCCTCCCATGCCCATGTATTAGATTTTTAAAGTTTGTTCCATATCTCTAAGTTTGGCATCACAAAAATCTGTGTATTCTCTATTAGTCAGAACAAGACTATCAGCTGACTGTGTGAGTGCATTACAAGAAGAGCCCATACTAGCAGGAATTGTCACCTCTGTGCCTTGGAAAGGAAACTTAATGCACTGATGATATGTAGAGGGAACCGCTTGCATTTCATGTATCCATGGTCTTCCCAGCAGGATGTTATAAGCAAGAGGAAGGTCCAGCACCTGACACGTGACATCTCTTTCAACTGGTCCAACCCAAATGGGTAACACAACCAAAACTTTAGACTTTCTTTCTTCTTCATCATAGGCCTTGATAGTAATTCTCTTGCGGGAATCTATGCAATCTTCATCATAACCTAGCTGAGCAAGAAAGTGAGCAGAGCAAACATTGAGACCAGTACCATTATCAATAAGGATGGGACGGACTAGTTGTTTGCCAATCATGACCTCTATGTGGAAATGAGCATTATGTGGGTGACTAATCGAGTGATCATCTTCTTCTGAGAAGGATAAATAGTGCGGTGAAGTCAAGTGACCCACCATGGATTGAAAATCATCTAGATTGATGTCTTTGGGAACATTAGCTTCTGTGAGAGCTTTATCTAGAATCTACCTATGAGCAAGCGAGATCTTCAACAACTCAAAGATAGTTATTTGAGCATTGGTTCTTTGGAGCCAGTAAAGAATGCTATAAATAGCAGTAGGAGGCATAGGGACCACTTTCATGGTCTTGTTGGCAGAGCCAACAATATTTTTATCCATAGGTTGTTTCAATGCAGATGTAGCAGTAGGAGGGTGAGGATCCTTGATAGTGATTTTAGCACAGGATCTGGTAGTGACATTTGCGTAATCTCGAGACAGTTCAGGTTCAGATGAGCAAGACCCACCTGGCCTCTCAAGACAAATAGGGTCTTAGTCTTAGGAGAATCCCTGCTCCCCTTGGTAGTAATCACATTACAATACTCCACTTCAATAGGTTCAATCATGTTGATGACATTGTCACAAGTGGCATGTGCATAGTTAACCTTGGCATTATTGTTCTTACCGTTGGAAGACTCACCTTTATCGTGACAAGGAAAGGGATCTTTAAATGCCTATTGATCTGAATTCTTGTTATGATTTTCCGCAAAAATGACCTCATTATCAATCAAATCTTGGACTTTATGATGCAATTGAAGACAAGTAGCAGTCTTATGACCCCTTTTTTGTTGATAGTCATAGTATGCATTTTTGTTCCACCAATGGGGTCGTGGTTCTGGATCGTATGTACGCTTGTCCAAAGGAGTGAGAATCTAATTTTGCATTAAAGTCTTGAAAACCACATCAAGCAGTTCTCCCAGGGATGTAAATTCACGCTTGGGTCGAGGGGCCTAAGGTTTGTTGCCAGATAATCTAGAAGGTGGTTGAGTATTCCTTACAGCCTTTTCAACAACTTTGGTTGCTTGTATACCAAAAGTAATATTGAAGACCGGTTTTGAAGGAGCTGGGGTCACATTGTCAACCACTTCATTATTCACAACATCCCTATTTTTGTTGACAAACTTCCCTTTATCTTTGCTGGAAGAGGAGGAACCTTGTTTGTTTTCTTTATACAAAGTCAATTCACCTTTCTTAACCATAAATGCCTCTATCATCACAGCTTGCTTTATCATGTTGTCAAAATTAAGGGGACCTTGAAGTTGTATTTGATACCCAAAATCAGGGGTGAGATTATCTAAGAAGATATCGAGTTTCTCAGATTTGGGTATTTTGCGGGGATACTTGGTGCAAAGTTGTATCCATCTCTAGAGAAATGTCAAGAATGGCTCCCCTTGTCTTTGCTTGAGATTGCAAAGGTCCCTAATGTTGATGGGATGTTGTATGTTGTGAGAATAGTGTTGCATAAAGAGATTGGCAATCTCATCAAAAGTCTTGATGCCGGTGGGTAGTCGAGAAAACCACTCCATGGTAGGTCCACCCAAACTTCGGGGAAAGACACGCATCAAATAGGTTTGATCGCGAATAAACTCCATAGACAGGGCCCCAAATTCTCTCAGATGGTCCTGAGGATCAGTAGTACCCAAGTATTTATCATATTTAGGGAGTTCTACACCTTTGGGAAAAGGTGGTATATGAAGACTCCTATCAAAAGGGAAAGGACAAATACTTTCCATCGTGAATTGTTGTGCCGGTTTGTCCTTATCCTTCATAAGTTGGCTAATTTGATTTTGCATATCTTGAATCACCTTATGCAATTTGGTAGTCTCACTCTCTTCTTCCTTAGCCACAAGTGTTTCCACTTGGAATTTTGAGGGTAGCTTAACTCCTTGTTTTGCCAAATCTAGAAAATATTTCTCTTTATCTTGTGCAAGGAGAATTTCCATCATCTTGATGAGATCCTTATTAGATTTTGCAGCATCTATGTCATTTTTATTTATTAGCTCATCATCATTACCAAGGATCTCATAAATGCTTTGACCTTGATCTTGACTCTTGTCATATGGAGGAGGGAGGTTATGATGTTGCTCGCCTTGTTGACCTTGATCATTCTAAGATTGGTCATGGCCGTCGTTGAATTGATCTTGCGTGTAATCGAAAGGAGTTGCCATGTCGTTGATGGGAGATTGTGATGTGTGCACAGCTTAAGTATGAGTGGGTCTATTGAGTCGAGTAGTCGTGGTCAATGTAACCTTGGGCGGATCAAAGGGATTGATAGGATCGAAAGGATTGATATGTTCAAAAGGATCACTAAGGTAGCGAGGATCATTAATAGGAAATAGGTGACTTTCTGAAGCTTTATTGATCTAAACATGAATTCTTTTGATCTTGAAACAAAGGATTGGAGCACAACTGAAACACTGGTTTCTGATTTTGACTAGAATCTGTACTAAGTGTAGAAGATGAACTTGAAGATCCCTCTTGACTATCAGGTTGAATGACAGATTTGGAATGATCTTTTCCTTGATTACAAGGTTTACTCTTACTGGTTCCAAAACCAAGAATAGGGAATATATTACCTCTTCTAGTCATAATAGGCATAGACGAAGATGAAATGAGAGAGGACCTAGGATCCAACTCAAAAATATGTCTCTAGAGATACCAAAAAGGAGATAATAGGCTAGAATAGCCAAGATGTGAGATGCACCTACCATGAATCGTCAAGAGTATGGCTAGAAAAGCTGAGATGTGACTATCGTGTCATAAGGTACAAAAAAAAGAAAAGATAGGACAAAGACAAAGAGATAAGATGAGTTTGAGTAAGAATCGGTCAGTTCGCAACTCGAAACAACCAGTTTCATATTGCAGACAACAAGAAAACATGCAATCAGACCTCAAGCAAAAGTTAGATCAGACAAAAAAATCAAAGTCAGCGGGAAAAAGCTCACTATTTTAGGACACTAGGCTACAAATTCATGTGAGGAAGTGTTGTTTCACGTGAGGAAGTGCTCAACTACGTGTGAGAAAATGCAAGCTCGCGCGAGGAATTGCACAATTTCTGAAATCTCACACGAGAAAACTCTAGATTTTGATAAACAAACTTAGTTTTTGAGACAAAAACCAAATTTTGACACATAGTGAGGACTGTTCTCTGACAAAATTTCAAAATTCAGAGCAGTTTTATGATGATACAGATCAGCAATCTCAGTTTCAAGGTGACAAGCACTCATTAACAAGCACGAAGTTTCAATCAAGCAATAGTGACACAGTCAATAGTCATAAACAGTTCTACCAAGGACAAAGTAACTTGGCAGAATCATGGGAGTCTTTGTTTGATCATGATTGGACAGTTTGGGACTCGAAACAAACACTTGGTTATCCCTACAAAAAAAATTGTGGAGAAGACAAAATCTGTGCCCCGTTGTCTTATGCGTATGCGTGCACCTCACACAACAATGTCACCCTCGAGACAGCACCCATGTTTTTGGTGTTTCCAAGGACTAAGTATATATGTTTGAAGGTTACCCTTAAAGAAGGGGCCAATATCATTTACCACTTCAAGCATCTAGGTGCATACCTATGTCAAGAATCTAGGAGAGAGATTCTTCCCTCTCCCTGCGCACAGATTATGTCTTCTTTCGGAGGTGATCAGGGTAGGCATCTAACTAAGAGAGTTTTTAGTGGGCTTCCATTCACAATAACCTTTGGTGACTCTGATATAGAGCTGGGGCCTCACAACCACACCAATACTTGAAAGTCATACACCCTTGCAAGCAAGGCTGGGAGTGGCACCGCTCAGTACAAAAAACAAGGCTTTCTCAAGATGATAGTCAGAATCATGAGAAATAAGTTACCATGGCTTTGGATTCTTTGGACTCAACAAAGAAGACTTTATTATAGTGAGGTGGAATCACCGGTGATAGGTGTGTACTCACTTGGGTCATTCTTGGAGGTTCAACTTCTGGCAGGCCCTCTAAAGGTGACACAAAAATGGCTTGGATTCAAGGGTCTAATTTTCTGATTCTCTCAAAGAGAGAAGAGCATACTTCTCTACCTCTTCACCTTACCCAAAAATGCAAGACAAATTCATCACTGAGATAGTTTCACTCCACCAAATCCACAAGCCTTTGGGATTCTAATTCTCTCAAAGAGAGAAGAGCATAATCCTCTAACAAGTAGATGTGTTACAGATTCACTATCTTACTTTGCTTCCCTAGGTATCCATCATTCTAGCAACATCTGGGTCTCATTTTCATCCATGGGAATCACTTCAATGTAATGAAGAGCCTATTCCCCTACTTTGCTATCAGGATCCTTAAGAAATTTTAACAAAGCCCTATTTAAACCATGTGAATGAAAAATAGTAAACAAGCACAACATTTTTAATATGCCTTTGACAACCGTCCTGCAAGCAAACCGTTAGCAAGTTTTCATGATCTTTGACAAGTGACCTGCAGACCACTATTATCCTGTAGCAGAAATCAGAAACATGAAATCAACAGCAGAAAGTAAATGTCAGAAAATGATAATAGTAAATTGCAGATTCTAGAAATTTAATGACTATCTATAAAACTTCGCATGAGATAGTATATAGTTGCGCGCGAGAAAGTGCAGGGACCTATGCGAGATTTGTGTTTCATCGCACGAGAGAGTGCTACTGGGAGAAAAACTTTGCGCAGTTCAATCTGAAATGTCGTGCGAGATTCTGTACCAGTGATGTTTGGATGTATGGCAGAGTTCAAATTACTATCAAAAAATTTTGAGAGTGAGGCCAGAAATCATTTTTTCTGCCCCATGGTGGGCGCCAAAATGTATGTGCTTGAATGTGACCTCTTAAATCAAGCACAAAGTCAACATAGTTCTTACTCAATCATCGAATTTGCAAATATGAACATGAATTGTTCATTTCACAAACTTGATTGAAGCGACCTGTTGCCTCCTATTTAGTTGGGGTTTTTGAATTTACTCTCAGAATGAGAGCCAATAACCTTGACCATTGCTAAAATGGAGGATTTTTAAAGCATGACAAAAACATGAAATTGAAACTGTTTTCTATGAGATACAATTACAATCTAAGAATTGAAATGCATATTTAATCTAGAAAGCTTGAAAAGATGATAGAATTGAGCTACTAGATATGTAAACAATCTATATTAAGAAGCAACATGTTACTAATCCAAATGAAACTAAAGCTAATTATGCATTAAAGCTTGAAAAGATGATAAAGCAAGATAAAAATTAACTATAGTTTTGATGCTCTCCAATTTCATCCTCTCAAATGAAGAAAAGGATGTCCATAATATAGAAGAACCTGGAAAGAGGATGAAGAGTTTCTTGGAAAGAAATGGTTGACTCTTCATTTCCATGGAGGAAGGTAAGACAAAATAAGGAATTATTTAATTAAAGAAATGAATTATTTCCACATGAGTGACTTTTCACATGGAATTATGGAATTCCTTTTTTGATGATAATCCATTCAAATAATTAAATAACTATTCAATTCCTTTTGATGTGTATTAGCTAAAGGGGGTGGAATCAATTTAATTTAAAATTACTTAGGACTTTAGAATTAAATTAATTAATCATAGGGATTTTTAGCTAATAAACCTTGAAAATTTAGGAATTAAATATAGTGTGATATTTATGCAAATTTAGGTTTTCTGCATTTGAGACTAAGTCAATTAAAGTCAATTAGGAAGGATAATTTTCCTAGTACAATAGGACTTCGATGATGAGAAAATGCACCAAAATTGATTAGAATTGTAAGGTGCCAATTTTGGGTATTACAAGAACATCATGAGAAACTGAGCCAAAAATGAGAGAGGGAACTACCAAGACAAGTTGACACGTGATTAGAATGAAGGAAGGCCCTATAAAACACCTTTCTAAGATACAACCAAAGTGTCGTTCAATTATTATTATTTTTTTAATCAAAAGTGGACAAGCCACCATATATATTATTGATTATAAACTGATTCAAAGGTTCAGCTGGGAAAGAATCAGCAAGAAAACCCAACATCATCACCCATTACAATACTAATTAAAAATGTACATTAAGGCCTCTAGACACAAGCCAAAAAAGAGAAGCATAGTAGGGTGTAATACCCAAATTCACACTTAGTTACATTTTCAAAATCATGGCCCTAAGGGTGTATTCGGTCATGCCAATATCTCTCTGCCCTTGCTTCAGGTATTGCAATTTGGGAGACAACAAAATTATGAAGAAATTGTGATATACTTCAGATATTATCTAGATGTCCAAAAAAATAGTTTTTACGGATCAAAATACATGGCACTTATCAATCACAATATTCTTCCATGAACTCATATTCTACAAATTACATAACACCTTGATTTTGCCATGCGTTTCCCCACCCAACAGGAGGAGCGATGTAGACTCTATTGACCCATCCATCAAACTCGTCAGCCATCTACCTTTGTATCACACCTTGAACTAAGTAACCTGCATTTGGTCAATTTCCCACCTCCGTCGGTAGGTTGAGATCTGGGACAATGGGAGGTAGAACAGGGTCCCCTAGTATTACCCCATGTTGTTGTGCCTGCTTAAGGGTGCGCGATGAAATATTTGGAGAGCTTATAATGTCTAACATGGATGCAACCATCTTTTTGATATTTGTTTCCTGATCTTTACCCAAAACCCTAGCCACAACCTGCAAGGTATTCTGGACAAATTGATAATTTTGCATTTCCAGTGACTTCTTAATGCTTTCATATGTTATGTAGCATTCATGTCTCGAGAGAAACTGATGATGTGAAAACAACCCACCAACTTAGGCACTTCCAGACCACAAGTTATACTTTTGAATAGCTAAAGTTAGAAGGTTGTCTCGAATAAAACATGGGTGGATAACCTTGTGAGCGATTAACAATAGTAAGTCTACAGATTGAACCATGTCCATAGCATTCGATAGAAAAATTGATACCACTTGTGAAGGAAATAGCACCTGTTTTGTGTTTGGAGTGAGGATGTACTCTCCAACAACCTGCTGAATAGCACTGCAGATCATAGGCATGTGACAGATAAACATTTCATCAAGAAGATAGATCTCTACCCGAGCTGGAAGATGAGCCTCTATTTCTTCAGGAATTAGGTGGATTTGGTAGTTCCTTGGTAACATTTCTTTGTGCAGGAAGCTGCATGCATCACAATTTGGAAGCTCCGCTGCCATTAACACCATCTGACGGGCTTGAAGCAACGTGCTATTCTGGTAAAGTGGGAATGAAAACTACTCTGTGTTCTATCCGATAGAAGCAAGTATTCTTAGAATACAATGAAAAATGCTCAGTGTTATAGGTATGCCATATCACAAGCTTAATGCAAGCTCAAAATCCAACCCCTACAATAATTCCTTCGTACCTTGAATCATGAGGTTAGAGTATCACAAATTTTTGTATTTTCAAGAACCGTTATTATGAGGCCACTTGGCCAAGGAACACATGGGATTGATTTGCTGACTGTCGATAAGCTGTTTCATATGTGCAAAGTGTTAATCTCTAAGTTCTATTGATGATTAGTGACCAACACTTAGTCATTTACTTAGGCAGTTTTAGTTGGCTATCACTGTGGCCAGGCTAAAACTATGCAAGGCCGAGCAACATTGTCGAGCAGTATTCAGGTTACTGAGTTGTATCATGCTGAGCCGAGTAGGATACTTAGTGTGAATGAAAGAGATGTTAAGTGCCGAGCAGAAAAGTTTTTGTATACATGTCTGAAACAATTCAAACTTTGAGGATAAGCGTTCAGGCTGACTTGTATAAGATTTTTGGGCCCACTTATGTACGCATTTAATATTTTTTTATGGAGTTAGTTATGCATTTAATTGTTTTATCCTATGCATGATCTGTTGTAATCATTAATTGTAATACCTTGGAGGTATGGTTATTAGATCTTGATTGTTGATCTAGATCTTGCTATCAGACTTGAATAGATATATAAGATTGCTTCTAAACCCTATTTTGTAAGTGTGTGGAGAGAAGTGGTGACTTCATTTTAAATTGAAATGCACAGAGGGTTATTTTTTTAAGAAGTAGAGATCAAGCAGAGTGACAGCACAGTGAACAACAGAGTAAAGACATATCAGATTGTGAGATCATAGAAGGTACTAGAAAGAGGAGATTCGTCATCAGCATCTGCGTTCATAACAAAGGATCATTACTTGAAACATTCTAATCATTGTATCAGGTGAAAATCTCTTAACAGAGTGGTATTAGCAGACCTTTCTAAATCTCCTAACAGAGTGCTTACTTTATTGTAAGTTGAAATCCTTTCATAGGGTAGATTGTAATGATCTTTAGCTCTTAATGGGGCAGACCTTTAACCGGTTAGATTGCATTTTGTAATAAAATTTTGTAGCCCTAACAGGCACACTTTATTAATGCAGTAGTGAAGAATTTTGTGGGTGCCATCCCCACCATAGTTTTACCTATTTGGGTTTTTGGGTTACCAAGTTCTTATTTTATAAGTTATTTATTTCATGGTGTGGATGCTATTTGATATTACATTAGATTCATATATGTATGAATGTGGATCAGTTTGTTTTAAGTGTTTAAATTTGAAGATCTGATTCATCCCCCCCTCTCAGTATCTTGCTTTCCCATTATTGTATTTCCAACAATTGGTATCAGAGCTTCTTTCTCAAGAAAATCATAATCAATTTGAGAATACAGATCTTGAGATGGAGATCTACAAGATGGGTAAAGTCATTGAGAAACAAAAGATTGATATTCAGATAGCACTACAATAGCTTGAGACAACAAGATAGGAATTAAAGAAGTCCTTGACATCAAGGAAAGATTTGGCCAAATAAATGAATGAGACTGATTATCAGGAAGAGGACACCACAAATCTATTTCAAAATGGAGATTCTACTGAGAGTGATGTAGCAATAGCAAATCTACTGGAAAATAACAGTGCACTATGTGAAGAAGAAACTTGAAAAAGGAACAAGAAGCCCAATCAATAAGAATGTGTGAAGTTGTTGAACAGAAAAAGAAAGCCGAAGATGACAAGGCTATGGTAGAAGAAGACAAAAGAATGATGACTATCAAACTTGATGAAAGAACACATGATGTACAAACAATGACAGTCAATCAAGTTGACATGGAAAATCAACTGCTACTTGTGAATCAGGAGATTAGCAGGAAAGACTTGGAGATTTTAAATCTTAGATCTGAGAACAGTCAGTTGAAAGATGAATTGAGATCTGAGAAAGAACTTAACAACAGAGTGAATGATCCCAATGCATCTTTGAGCTACTTTGAACAATTAGTGGAAGCGTCAAGAAGACCTAAAGATTCTTCTAGATTCAGTCACACTAAACAACATACAACCACTCAAGAAGGAGAATAATCTAAGACAGGTGAAAGAAGGTATGCAAAGCCAAGAAACAACAAACTTGTTTGCCACCACTATGGTAAATCAGGTCATACAGCAAACATTTACCAAAGAAAAAATTGTAAGTCCAATCCTAAAGCCAACTTTAATGGTTATTGCTTTAACTGTAATATGTTTGGACATCAAGCACGTGAATGTAAGACAAAGGAAAGAAATTCACCTTCCACACCTAGACTCAATGGTAATTGTTATAACTATAAAAAATTTGGTCATAGAGCACAAGATTACAGATCTAAAGGTAAACAACAATGGGCATCAAAGGCACAAGAGAAATCACCAAGAAAAGGCAATACCTACAAGTGGGACTATAACACTTGGCATAATTGTCATTACTGTGGTGAGTATGGACATGTTCCAGAAAATTGCATAAGGACACATTTCAGAGGAAAGTCTAAGAGTTGGATGAATGGAAGCCTAGTTTGTCATAGTTGTCTGAAAATTGGTCATACAAGGAAAGATTGTAAGACTAGGGTACCTGCTCCTACTGTTGATCAGATTAGAGCACAAATGAACCAGACATGGGTTAAGAAATCTGAACCATGTAGCAGTGAAGCTAGTATAGCCGAGGTCACCCAATCCAATGGATCAGGTGATCACATCATCTCCAACTAAGCAAAAGAGGTATATAAGGAACTGCATCTAAAATTCTTATCTTACATCAGTTCCTAACATAAAATATACCAAAGTCCATATTTGCATATGTTAAGATGCACCAGGATATATGTAGAAGACAAAAATGTCGAGAAGAGAAAATTGAAATATAGGTGTCGAGCACCAGTTATGGACACTAAGGTTGAGTTCTTTAGTGTGTGCCTAGTTTGTTGGCCGAGTAAGTTCTATGATGGCCTATTTTAGTGAGCCGAGTGGAATGCAAGTTGTGTTAGAAAGATGAGGATAGCTGGCTTGCACTAACTAAATGGGTAGAACATTTATTGCTTACCTACCTTGACCTTTCAAAATCTATAAAGGATGAACAGTTTATTCTTCATTTTTACCTTGCGATTTTCACTATTTACAGAGCCATTGAAGTAGTTGTAGAATTGATCTTAATGGAATTAACATTGAAGATTTTGTTAGCATGGCATCGGCAATCCTAAGGTGAACAGTGCGAAGTGCTACTTGCTGAGGTACTCTATTCTTCATTTTTTGAACCCTAATTTCAATATTATGGTTGCAAGCTCTTCCGCACCTATCAAAAGTATGGAGGGAGAACAAGAGAAAATTAAGTTAGTATGCAGTGATGAATGTCCACCTCTCAATTTTCAAGCCATTCCTAAAAGTGCAATTCAGAGTGATTTGACCAAAGCTCTTTCATCCATTCCACCAAAGGTACTCATGATCCACGATGTAAGACCTTGTTACATGGTTTAAATTGGTGAAGTAGGTGATAGTGAACTGAGAAAATCCTATAGCAAACTGTGTGTTGATGGAATTATAAAGGGAGAATTTAAACATTTAGCCAACAAAGGGTTAACTCGTTGCCTAGATTTCCCACAAGGTTTCAAAGATGAATGGATTAAGGTTATTCTTAGCCGAGTTCATGATATGTGTATGTGGTTGGATAATGGACCAGTCAAGATAACTAAAAACATGATTCATCAAGTGACTGGATATCCTGTTGTGAATGTGAAACGGACAATGAGAGATAACAACAAAGAGGAAATTACACTAAACACTACAGCCATATGGAACAATAGAGGTATGACTATCTCTACAATTAAAGACCTAGAACTTGATTTTGGAGTAAGAGTAATCGCACATAAGTTCTATCAGTCAAGTCAACTGGATAGTGTTCCTTGTACAACCGTTGACCAGGCATAGAAGATTGTTAAGAAGAATCATACATATGATCTTGCCAAGCTACAGCTAACTCAATTAGCTGATAACCTAGCATCAATCAGAAAAGATAAGAGCTTATCTTGTAAGTTTGGTTCCTTACTAGTCTGCATATTTTTCTACATTCAGGATACATTTCCTACATTGGGAGATATTGTTTGGAAAAAGGATAGACCCATTACAGTTCAGATAAGTGAATGCATTGAGAAATTAGGAAGTAATTTCAATAGCATAATGGGGAGCTATTTTTTGGAAT
>MU227720.1:4452032-4466452 GCA_018584345.1 Thuja plicata | reverse complement strand
CTATGAAGAAATTTGTTTTCTAGTTGATACGGATAACACATATATCCAGGCTGTGACACCTAGGGTAACATGTTTAGAACCATTTCCCTATGAAATTAACATTGATGAAGCATCAGCAGCCATCATTACACTCCTAGTCGAGGCAATTGATACTAGAGCAGAAAGATTTGGTAATTTTGATGAAGCTAAAGTAAAAATTTCAAGAAGTTTAAAGGAGGGAACCATGGAGAGGAAAAGGAAGAAGATTGTGAAAAATATAAAGAAAATGGTTGGTTTGGGAAGTGATGAAGAACTTGAGGATGCACCTCTAGGCCTATCCACTGGACAAGGAGAAGATATATCTACAGAAGAGGAAGTTAGTGCATCTGAGGAGATCACTGAGAAAGCTAAGGGTAAGAAACCATCAGTTGTCATAGTAACCAAGCTGAGTAAAGCTAAACCTAAGGTTACACCTCCTGCAACTAATTGTCTGAGGACTAGAGCATCTACTATTACTTCTCCAGAAGTACAAAAAAAAGTGTATGGAAAGAAGAAGGTTGGAGAAAGAAGTTCTTGAAAGAAAGTTAAAATTGCTCCTAAGGCTGAGTCGAGTAAACTAGTAAAGAGACCAAGGAGGAAACTACACTTGGAGACAGATAGTGATGGTGAAAAGACTGAGATTGATGAACCCAGAAACATACCTACATCACAATTCAAGAAACCAACTAATATTGATGAGGTATGTGACAATTTGAGAAACTCAGTAGGGTTAGCTACTTTCAAATTCATTAAGTATGAGAAACTGAGTGTTGGAGACAAGCATAAAGTTCAGGAAGCACTTTTAGATTTGATGAGTACTTTTAAGTTAACTACTACAGAGATAGGAAACCATGTGCCGAATGAATTGTATGAGTTTCTGTCAAGAAAATAGGAATTTGCACTTACTACAAAGAGACATATCAGGGAAGGAACTTTAGCAAAAGTGATACCTGAGTTGACATCAAAATAGCGAGCAAAAGTCATTGAAGAATATAAGAATAGGTTTTTTCCTAAGCTTAAAGGTTATACTATTTTGAAAAATGATATTAAAGGATTAGTACAATATAGTACAAGGATTTGGAAGGAAAACTTTGGACTAATAGTTCCAAAAGACAAGAATTCTGATGAAGCTCCATCTTATCAAAAGGAAAAAGAAGTTGAGATCACCCCTGAGCCACAGATGACTCAAGATCAAATTGCTACTGAAAAGACTAAATATGCATTAGACACAAAAAATTATGTTGATCTGACTACAGATAGTCCAATTGACTACATAATTGATGATTCCAGCAATTTGAATGCTGAGGAACAGGATATGCCGAGTGGAACAAACACCGATTCACCTATTAAGGCAACTGAGACTGAAGAAGGAAAGACCACTGCATCTGAAGAGAAAATTGATGAGATAATTGAAGTAATCAATGATCAAATAGGTGAAGAGAAAAAGGAAACAGATGCACAAGAGGTAACTTCACAAAATCCACCTATTTTAGAGGTTGTCAAAATAGTTTTAGATAGTGGTATAGTGTTGAAGGATAATGTTGACAAGACTAAGGAACAAGAGGCACTACAAGTGTTGGTTGATCTACCACACTCCACATCATCCACTCCCATAGGTTCTAAAACTGGAAGTATGCCTGATCCTCAGAAAATCTTGACAGGATTGAAAGAGGCAATGGATATTGATACAGTCACAGGAAAAAGGTATTGATAAAATGGAGTCGAGCATCAACTCATCGGACTTGAAGAGAAGGAAAGTTATGAAGAAGAAGTCTCAAATTATCGATGTCACATTAGATGAGGTAATTGTGATTCCACAATGGGATCCCAATGAATTTTCTTTTGAACAAATAGGGACTCTTCAAGAATTGCTTAAGCGGAAGAAGAGACAGGAAGAAATGAAAATAAAATAGAAGCAAAAGAAAGTGTTGCATGAAATCAAAGATATATTTAGAAAGGCTTTTGACTTAGAAGATGAAATTTCTCAAGCTCCCATTATTGATCAGTTAGTTCACATTGTACAAAAAGTAACTGATGATGATATAAATAGCAATGAAAAACTTCTACAATAGTCCGAGAGGAGATTCAAGAGCAAAGTTATAGAGAAAATCTCAGAAGAGATTGCAACAAAATAGGTTGAACTTTCTACTCTTGTAGACATTTTGGAGAAAGTTACAGCAAATGTTTATTCTTTGTACAGGAAACTATGTGATGTTGAATTCTTCACAAAGGATAATCTACAGCTTGTTGAGAAGCTACAGTTAGATTTAAAATCAACTGGCAGTACTTTGAGTAAGGATGCTACCTCCAGCTCCTTACATTATCCTAAGTTGATCAATGCACAATGCAGAATAGCCGAGCTTATGGCTGAAGATGGTCAGATTAGGGCCAAATTGATCACCTTTCAGACAAGCCTGTTTCCTCACTTGGAGGTAATACAGAAGGAACTTTCAGTTGCAAAAGAGTTATCATAGAGAAATGCAAATCTCTCAACTACCGAAAGTTTAGTGAGTCTAGCTGCCAAGCTAGAAATAAAATTGGAAGTTATGAAGATTGCCAAGGAAAGTTGGGATGCTACATTTGCATCCACCCTACAGCTTCATAAACAATTTTTGGATAAGTACAACTTAACCCCACCTGAAATTAGTGAAATAAACAAGGGGGAAGTTGGTAAGGATAAGGAATTTGGTAAGGATACAGTATGATAAATCAATATAAAATAGGTACACTTGTATATATTTTGAAGGTATCTATTCTATGTAACTTTTTGTATGTATAATTATGAGTATATTCCTAGGGGGAGTACTTAGTATACTTAGGCAAAATTTTGATGGAATGAAATGAAGAAATGATAAGCATGTTTTTGCCACTAATATCAAAGGGGGAGATTGTTAATCTCTAAGTTCTATTGATGATTAGTGACCAACACTTAGTCATTTACTTAGGCAGTTTTAGTTGGCTATCACTGTGACCGAGCTAAAACTATGTAAGGCCGACAAACATTGTTGAGAAATATTCAGGTTGTCGAGTTGCATCATGTCGAGCCAAGTAGGATATTTAGTGTCGAGCGACAGAGATGTTAAGTGCCGAGCAGAACATTTTTTGTATACATGTCTGAAATGATTCAAACTTTGAGGATAAGTGTTCAGGCCAACTTGTATAAGCTTTTTGGGCTGACTTATGTATGCATTTAATATTTTCCTATGGAGTTAGTTATGCATTTAATTGTTTTATCCTATGCATGATCTATTGTAATCATTAACTGTAATACCTTGGAGGTATGGGTATTAGACCTTGATCGTTGATCTAGATCTCGCTATCAGACTTGAATAGATATATAAGATTTCTTCTAAACCCTATTTTGTAAGTGTGTGGAGAGAAGTGGTGACTGTATTTTAAAGTGAAATGAACAGAGGGTTATTTTGTTAAGAAGTGGAGATCAAGTAGAGTGACAACACAGTGAGAAGCAGAGTAAAGACATATCAGATTGTGAGATCATAGAAGGTACTGGAAAGAGTAGCTTTGTCATCAGCATCTGAGTGCATAGTGAAGGATCATTAATTGAAACATTCTAATCATTGTATCAGGTGAAAATCTCTTAATAGAGTGGTACTAGTAGACCTTTATAAATCTCCTAACAGAGTGCTTACTTTATTGTAAGTTGAAATCCTTTCACAGGGTAGATTGTAATGATCTTTAGCTCTTAACCGGGCAGACCTTTAACCGGGTAGATTGCATTTTGTAATAAAATTTTGTAGCCCTAACAGGCACACTTTATTACTGCAGTAGTGAAGAATTTTATGGGTGTCATCCCCACCCCAGTTTTACCTATTTGGGTTTTTGGGTTACCAAGTTCTTGTGTTATGAGTTATTTATTTCATGGTGTGGATGCTATTTGATATTACATTAGATTCATATATGTATGAATGTGGATTAGTTTTTTTTAAGTGTTTAAATTTGAAGATCTGATTCACTCCCCCCCCTCTCTCAGTATCTTTCTTTCCCATTATTGTATTTCCGACACAAAGTTCTTAGCACTTAGTTAATCCATGTGAAACACTGCTAGTCGTTCAATTGTTTAAACATCTAATCTAAATTTTATCCTAGAATTTGTGATTTTGAATAGTTGGGATTTATCATTTTTATTTGATGAAGATCTTTGTAGGACTAAGGGAATCTTTTCTTGTTGTTTAGCCAAACATAATAGATACATAATTGAAATTTATATCTAGGATGCAACTTAAGAAAGATTTAACAAATTATGTCTTGGATTTGTCTTTTAGAAATAGTTAAATGTTGATTCTATTCTTATAGGGGCATAGAATTCCTTTGCATCCTCCCCAAAGTTATTTCAAAATGACATAAATAGACTATTTTGAAAAGTATTTATAAGATTAATTGGTTGTGTAATAACTTTATATTGACCTTTGACTATTCATGCATGCTACAAGTTTTGGTTAGTAGTGATTTAGTAGAATATGGGATTATCCCCAAGCATGAATATTTTGTATTTTGAAGAACTTGTTTGAATCTTACATTTAATATTGAAAGTGATGATGTTACTTATCTCTTTGTAATTATTGAAATGTTATGTTAAGCATGAAGATATTAGATGGTATCATTAGTGGATGTTTTATTTTTTGTTTTCTTATCAAAAGTATAGTTATGATAGTATTTTTTTATGCTTTATTATTGTTAATCATTGTTATAATGTTTTTGATTAAATAAGCAGCAAGAGGGTGCTGGCCCGAGGTACAACAAAGCAGAGTCGCAGTGAACATGTTAACAATGTTATAATGTTGATATTAACATGGTATGATGGTTTAAATGTGTTTTTCCCTTATTTTTACAAATGTTAAAACCCCATTGAAATATTATCATTGATTCATAGCTCCAAAGTAAATCCACTTACACCTTTAAAATATCCCCCCTTCCAATTGTATATTTTCTTTATTATTCTTAATCACTCTAAATAAATTATATTCTCCTTTACATATAAGAATGTTTGTATGCTATTTACCTTCCAACTTAACATTTGATAGTTAAAGTTTAATAGTCAAATATCAAGTCTATGGGGGCACAATTTGAAGTCCACCATACTTCATTTTTCTATGTGCAGGTAAATTATACCCTTAATTGTCCAAGGAAGGAGTACTCTTCTCTTATAATTCAGTCTTTGTTAGAGTGCAAAATACCACTTAAACTGAAAATTCAACCATCTAACCATATCACCCATGTCAAAAACAAATTATTTTGAGAAAGTGAGATCAAATCATTCCGAAGCCCATTCTATTAGTTTTGACCATTACGTACTTACTATGTAGTAAGTGAACGGTATTTGATTTAAAATAACTTTAGCCGTTGTGCACTTGCCATGTATTAAGTGATTTATAATTGCTTTAACTTCCCAAATAATTGCATAACGGATACTAGTTTCTCAAGAAGATTGAGGCACACAACACAAAAAATAATAATCATCAATCTTATGTGGTTAGGCTGCACGGCCACTTGTTCCATTTATAAAAAATGAGGAATGATAAATAAGGAATGCGTATAGGAAGCTATTACATGAACTTGGCCTGAATGAAATGGACAAGTGAGAAATCACTGCGGAAGGCCTTAGCCAATACACCGTCTGGCATGGGAGGGTTCACTGCGAAGAGGGAATTGGCAGTAACCTGAACTCCTAGATTCTGGCAGCTCAACGCAGCGATGGCCACTGCATTTCGCTTCCCCACATTCTGTTGGAAATGAAGCAATCTTTTGGGAAATACAAACACATCTCCTTTCTTCAACACCTTGCTGTAAAACTTGTTTGTCGTGTCGATGAACCCCACAAACAGTTTGCCTTTAAGCAAAACAAAGATTTCGGTGGCTCTTGGATGGTGTGAGGTGGATTAATGCCATCCACAGCGTAGTCAATGCGGACCAAGGATATCCCAAGAGTGTTCAGCCCAGGAATCTGGTTAACATTGGCTGCTGTGACGTTGGAGCCAACAGCATTGCTCGTATTCCCTGCTCCTCCACAGCCCTCCGAAGAAGAAGTCTTCTGCGCTAACCATTTTGGAGTCTTTGCAAGGGAAGCCGTTCACCAAAACTGTCCAAATTCATATTCATATTCATATTTGCTTAGTACTTTTGCATGTACACAAAAGAGATTAAAAAGAAACACGAACTCCATGCATCACTAGAAGTTTACCTGGGCCTTGCTTGTCTGCAACACAGAAATCTTGCAAGGAATCAGGATCTCCTCCCATCACATGCTCGCTGCAACAACATATCAAAACACACATAAAAATTAAACTCAAGCGCAAGTAGCCGGCCATTTTTCCCAGTAAGATGATATTGAACACTGAGAATTGAATGTGATTGAATTGCAAAGGATGATTCAACATTATATACTGTATGTTCTGAAGGAGAGATTCAACTTCTTGTCGGCAATCCCGCGTAAAGCCTTTTATTACCAGTTAAACATGGCGTTTTGTTAAGATATATGATAGCTCATTCAACCCATGTAAGGAACCAAGAGACCGCCACATGCAGGAAGGATAAGAAAACGACAAAAACAATCCAGAGGCAGCATTTTGAAGCAAGTCATAATGACCAAAACGGATTGGACAAATAAATCCTTTAGGGGGTACATATCCTACAGGACATGTAGGCGTAATGTGAAATTTGCCAAATTCTCATTTTGGACCAAAATGAGAATTTGGCCGTACAAAAATACATCTTCCTGTTTTCATCTTCCAGCCATCTTCCAGCAAACAAACGGGGCCTAATAAAGGGACCCATAGATACGAGAAGATTAAAAGGTGGCATAAAACAGAAAGGTCGTGGAACTGGAAGGAAAGTCAATCAGCGAGCAAATATGAAGAGAGGAGACGACCAAACACCACTTCATTCTGCGTTGTTCTACAAACTCACAGGTAATTACGGTGAATCTTACAAAAAACAAATAAGGAAATAAAAATTCTCTTAATCGCCTTACTTCTGTCAATATTTAGTAATTTTTAAATCTTGAGGATAACATTTTTATAAACATTTACTTTTGTGCACCAAATATGTTTTGTTGACTTGTTTCTTCAGGCCAACATATTAATCACTTGAAAATGATGTTTACGTTGTAAATAGCTCTAAAATTCCCATAATTATTTTCCTCTTGCAGGTAAACACAAGTTTCATACACTGCAAAAGCAACTTCCAACAATTGAAATTAGATTCTTTCCCTAAGACAATTGAAATTAGATTCTTTCCCTAAGTCTGAAATAAAATATCTGAGACTTCTGAAATATTCCTCGCGTCAAGCCTAAGAACAAATTTTAAGTCGCAAAATCTATAAAAATAAAAATAAAAAACAAAAAATAATTTAAACTTTTTTTTTTTCTAATGTCTAAGAAAATTTCAACTAAAATGTTTGCCAAATTGCCAATTCAAGTCTGCGAGCTCATTCTCAAATATAATGACGAAAATGCATTGTCCATATTGCTTTGATGGATATCAATATCGCATTCCATATCTCCCATTTATCAGTGTATGGATGATGCTTGCAAATGTTGTGGAATCTGGTTGTACGCCAGCTAATTCCATTGCTCTAAAATTGTTTCTCTTGTATAGTATTTTTGTCATAAAAAATATTATAACACATTGTATTTCACAATAGTATTTTTTCTAGGACACGACTTGAAATGTTTTAGATTAAGTAAAACATGTTTTACAGGGTTCCTGAAACCCGAAACAGAGATAAAAATATAGCCATACGCTCAGTTTTAAACGAAACAGAACCAAAAGATAGAACAAGCCAACAGAGGCCAAAGCAAAAAATAAACAGAACTTCTAAAAAAAAAAATAACACAGAGACAACAAAAAAGACCAGGGACCCTCAAGATAAGTCCACCATCCGGGTGGCCGCCTTGGCCTCAAGTAGCTCCATGTTAGCAGATGAATCCTTGATCTTCTGAATATCGATCGCCATGTCCTTGTCCTTTGTCTTCTTGGTTCTGGCTCTAGTTGTCTTGCCGACACCCTTGTCAATATTCTGTTCGATCTCCGCATCCATGTTGGTAGCATCCATCCCATCTAATTTTTTCTCCAGCTTCTTGATGATAGTATTGGTGTGCTTTTTAGATGCTTTGAGGATATTATAGCTTTGTTCCACTATGTTTTTTAGGGTAGCTTCTACCCTAGTAATATTGTCCTCCATTTTTTTAACTCTAGTGCTCAGATTCATTTGTTCCTCTGCATTGCTATCAGTTTTAGCCTTGTTAGTTCCTTTAAACTTTTTTTTTAGATCCTCCACTTCGTGGAATAGCCATTTAATTATCCTGTAGTTATCTAACATGCTATTCCTAGTGTTATTGAGCAAGTCCATCTCAAACTCCTTGGCATTATCACTTAGCACCACCATTGATGGGTCGATAAGCTCATCCAGTTTAATCTGGCCTCCCTCACCTTCAATTTCCCTGGAGTTTATAATTTCTTTGGTAATCCCCATTTTGGCAGTTTTTACATTGAAGTCACGCCATCCTATTATCTTCCCCTGTTCGGCCATATAACAATAGAACTTGCTATCCTGTGTATCATCATTCCCCATATTTTGGGGTTGAGAGTCCTAAGGAGAGGGAATAGCCTAATTGGTCTCATGGTAATCACCCTGGAGCTTCCTCTTCAAATTGTCGTCCGAAACAGGGGAGACTCTATGAGTCTTGTCCTCTAGAGATTTCTAGCCAACACTCTCTTCCTTGTTCTTATCCTTTTTGTTTTGGTGTTTACCCGTCATGGATCGTCTTCTCTTTCTGCCTTTTCTGCTAGACATTTCCTCCTTGCCATCTATATCCATACCTTCCTCATTATCATTGTAATCCTCCTCAGAGGAAATAACCATAGTGTTCTATTTCTTAGGGGTCACCATTTTTTTTCTTTTTAAATGTTTTGCAGACTAACTCTACGCTTCTTAAAAGATGAACCCTGATTGTTCTTTTTAGTTTCATACTCATCATAGTCCATAGAATGATGACCTTCACTATCTTCTCACTTTGAAGGAATGTAGTCAGAACCAGAGTCCTCCATCTACTCTTTTTGAGCCACCTCCTTCCCTAGGATTTGGGCCTTAAAGTACTCAAAGATTAAAAGCAAAAGCCCTTCATGCAGGGCCAGGTTAGCTATGGACTTCTCTCTAAACCCATTAATGTTATCATTTATAGAAACATATAAATAAAAGGTATAGACACCTGCATTTCATGGTGAAAATGATTCAAGATGACAAAATGGTAGGTTCAAATTTTGTCAAACCCGGTATCCAGTGTGATGTAATAGATGATGGTTCTTAAAAAAAACCTCCACAATCTTTTCAACACTTTAGGAAGGTAGTGGGTTCCAACTTTGGTAAGTGCTTTCTTTTCTTCCTCATTTCTAACAAATTTGCTAATCGCTGAATCCAAAAAATTTCAGTCTCTGTAGAATTTCTTTCCAACAATAGGGATACTCGTAACTGTAGAGATTACCTCCTTAGTCACCGTAAAATTTCTTCCATCAATCTCAATACTGCCTTCATTCTTGATTTTGACAAACATTTTTGTCATAGATGGCTTCCCATCATGAATCCTTTCGATGAAGGTAGAGATGCCGCTATTTTGAAGGTAGTTCCAAACCTTGGTATGCCTCCTCCTTTTTTCACAATCTTTAGCAGAGTACCTTCTATGTCTTTCCCCTCCCATCGCAAGAAAGAATAATAGAAGTGCAGAAAGAAAAAAACCTCTGAGAAGACCTTTTCTCTCCGAGTTGTTCCAGATAGTTCTACTTATTTGCCTTGAAAGGTAAGTTTTACCTATGCAACTGGGAACCCAATAAGTATGCAGGTGTGATTTGTTATTATTTCCTTTCCACCCTGTCTTGTACTTTCCATTAATGGAAAAGCCATTACCATTCAAAGTATTAATAATCATGATTAATGTTAATAAATCCCTCCTTCCCGTGGATTCGGTCATAATCAATGAAATCCAAAGCTTCACATGGGAGGTCTCCACCTTAAAGCCAGGGAGCCTACCTGTCACTTCTCACTGCCCAGTTGGAAAACCAGTCAGCAACTTGGTTGCCTTCTCTAAACACATGGGATATATGAACCTTGCCAATTCTTGTTTGAATTCTTGTTGGTAGTGGGATTCTTTGAAGACAAGGGTAAGTGAACCAAGAGTTCTACCCTTACGTTATGGTTGGAGAAGAATCCCTATTAGGTCTAGAGTAGAGACCTAAGAGAGAATCAAGCTGACTCAGTTTAAGGATCTCCCTATTAGACAACAACACAACCACCACTTAGCCAATACACTAAATGGTGAATGCTAATTAATATTAAATTATTACTAAGATCTAATTTTATTATTAAGAAAACTTGAATCTACTAGGGTTTAGAGTCGTGCTTCTATTCTGAGCCCTCTTGTCCTTTCAGACCACATTTACTATGGGATTTGCCTTAGTATTTATGGCCCTGGCCTCCACTAGCCCAACAGTTGATGCTGGTGCTATTCTGGTGACGGATAATAATGGCGCCTCCAAGCAAGAGACCTTGCAAGCTTGTTCCCAAGGTGTTTCATGAGGTATGTCTTAGCCTGATATTGTTTTTCCCATTCATGAGTTTGATTATGCCTGTTCTTGGCTTGAAACGCATACCCTTTTTGGTTACTTTCTAGTCACAACCCACCTGAAAATATGATTAAAGATTGGGTGGAAAAAACCTGTACTCCTCATGGAATCCACCTGGATGGAATTCAGAGTCTCACCAAGGATTTTTTTTATTTCATTTTTCCAATCCCACTCATGTGGATGCTATATTTGCCAAGGGACCATGGAATATTAGGGCTTCCCTTTTAGTTTTTCAGTGCTGGTCTCGAGACTTTTTTCTCTCTGACGATAAGAAGCTCAAAGTCCCTGTTTGGGTTGATTTTCTTGGTCTTCCTCTACCCTGTTGGCCTTTCATGCATGCCATTGTGCAAAATCTAGGTAGGGTTATCTGTAGTGAGCATGACCATTTTTTTAACCCACGGCCTCAAAAGAGGCTCTGCATTGAAGTCGACCTCTCTCGAGATCTTAAAGAATTTGTTGAGATTCAGGTTGGCGACACCATCTTCTCTTAGAAGGTGCTCTACCTCAACCTTCCCAACAATTTCTACCATTGTCAATCTGAAGAGCATAAAATCAAGGATTACACTTTGGTAGTTCCTCGGCCTAAACCTCCTCATAAGGATTCTGGTTCACGACCTGTTGAAGCTGGTAAAAAAGAAGATAACAAAAAATATGATTAGGTAGCGGTCAGCTGCAAGAACAAACAGGATAAACCTATCGCTTCGGCTTCTGCTTTGCAACCACCACCTCCTGATGTGGAGGCTCAGGTTGCTTCTCATGCTGAGAATGCTCCCATTTCAAACCCTAGCCAGCTAGGGAAAGAGATTTTTCATTCAGATACTAACCCTCCTTGGGTTCACACACCTCATGTAGCCTCTATGATTTCCACTCCTTCTAGCTTCCACCACTCTCACAGCCCTAACGGGCATGCTGAGGTCGCATAGGAGGGTACGATAGAAAACCGCCGAAATGTCTCCATGGAACTTCCTGGCAAATTTTTTTCTTATTTGTCTAATAGTTTTGCATCCCTTGGGGATGATGATGGTATGGCCGACACTGTTTTCTCATGAATTACATCTCATGGAATGTTAGGGGTTTGACAGACCTGCCTCGAAAGTACTCTATCAGAGATTTTCATCATCATGTTAGTAATTTTGATGTTTTATGCCTCCACAAAGTTAAAATTTCTAGTTTTATGCTTGATGCGGCCTACAAAATTATTTGGCCTAAGAGCCTTGATCTTTGTTCTCAATACGAGGCTAGTCAAGGTGGAGTTGTTACTATTCTTTCTCCTTGTTGGTGTTGCCCAAATTTTCCCATTCTATGCAATTGACCTAGTTTGCCCTATCTTGCTTCCTCTGTCTTGTTTTCCAGGCTTCATGTCCTCACCAAACCCTTAAAACCCTAAGTCTCTTATGTTTAAGCGAGGTAATAAACCCTAGGCCATGGCTCTTATATTTCATCGTTACTTTTTATAAGTTACTAAGAGCATGTGCTTTATTTCTCGGTCGCTTGATCGCTTCAGCCTGGGCGGATATTCCTTTCCTTCTCCTGACTCTGTGTCTTCCTTGTGTCGCATAGTCTCGTGACCCTTTGGAATATTCCCCAGATGTCTTCCGACTTGGCTCCAAGTCTTTGGTCGCATGATCGCCAGATATGTCATAAGCCTTGGTGGAGGGTGGGTCCCAAGTCTTTGGTCGCTTGATCACTTCAACCTCAGAGGATATTCCTTTCCTTCTCCCGACTCTGCGCCTTCCTTGTGTCGTGTAGTCTGGTGACCTTTTAGAATATTCCTTCTGGGTTCTCAGACTTCGCGATTAGTCCTTAGTCGGGATGTCGCGGGATAATATGTTACAAGCAGGGGTCCACCTTCAGTCGTGAAGTCGCATGAAGTTTTAGCAGTTAGCAAAAATGTCTCCCAACTTCGCGGTTGTCCTTGGTCACCTTGTCGCCAGAACAGAATGATGACTCAGCTTCCCCAGTGTACAACAGATGAACCAGTGGCTGTGTGACAGGTGGCATATATCAGGTGGATGTGGGTCCTCAGTCAGGTGATCGCCAGACCAAGGAAATTGATCATGCGACTTCGAGACTTAGTATTCTTTCCCTTCAGTTGCGGGATCGCTGGATAATCTAAGGGTATGCTCAGTTTTAAAACGATTAAATGCCAGCTGTCTGATGCAAAGATCAGATGATCCAGCAGTGGTCGCTAAGTCTGGTGATCAAAGTGCCATATGAGAAAAGTACTCCCGACTCAGCGCCTTGGGGTAGTCGGGATGTCGCTAGAAAAGGTCAAAGGGCTCGGTGCTGGGTTCTCCCGACTTGGAGACTAAGTGTGGTCGCGTAGTCTCAGAATAGAAAGATAGCATTTGGCGATCAGGCGACAAGCCTTGACGGTTTAGGGTGACAGTTAGTAGCAGAGTCGCCAGAAGAAAGGTCGTGAGATTTAACCAGGGTTAATGTCTGATGCTCGCGACAAGGAGACTAGCCGTTGGTCGCTAGGTCACAGGACTTCAAATTTGAAAAGATGGCGGCAAGATGACAGGGGAGAACGCTCGGCAGCCATGGTTTCTGTTTGCTCGTGCTCCAGGCCTGATCAGAAGGGTTTCAATTGCAGAAGGTCATATACAGAGAGTCTGTTGATCCCCGGAATAGATTTGTTCAACGTCGGTGGAGAAACAGAAGATTCAGAGACGTGGAGGGGAGATACAGAGTCAATCACGAAGTTATTGCTCCCGGGTGCAGTTGGCAGAAGGACATGGTCATGATCGATGAGTCATTGACGAGGGATTGAGCGGCGACCGTCAGGGGGTCACTTCTCATCCTGGGGGACTGTGATCAGTTGGTGAGCATTCATGACAGGGTCTAGTTGCAGAGTAGCTGATTTTATCCAGGTTGCTTGTCCACGATACGTAATCAAGTACAGGGATGGGTGCAAAGAAGGAAAGGAAATCTGATCTGATCGATTCATTCTCGGTGCACATTTATGGCCGGATTAGATTTTGTCCTAGGGTCAATGAATACATTGTAAATCTGTAACCCTAGTTAGGTTTTCGGACACTCCTACCTGCGTGCATGGGAGTATCTAAATTTTTTTGAGAGCCTTAGTGCTCAGGAGTTGGCATTTTGTAAAAAGAATTCGTTCTTTCCAGGAGTTATCTGAGGCATTCTTTCTGCCCTCTGACTTTTGCATTCTGTAACCTTCTCATTGATCATACAAACATTCTGGAAGTACTTTGTGATAATTCTTCATATCCCTATGCTTCCTTGTTTGTATTATCTCTTATTGGATAAAAGTTTATGAATGTTGATTAATGGATATTGGGGTTCCTAGTTCCTCTCATTTTTTGCAATTCTGTGTGTTGCTGTGTTTGATCTGATTTAGATGTTTTGTGGGTATACTTCAGCCCCCAGCCGTCTTGTCTCATCCCTACTCCTGGTTGTAGAGAAGGATGTTTGTTTGCAGGTCATAGGTCGAGTCTTTTGTTCAGGCCTTCCTATGAAATACTTATGCAAGCCTATCTAGTGAGTTGTGACTCATTTGACCTGGTTATTTCATTGATTTCATTCCTCTATACTGAGATCCAAGCCCTAATTTCGGTGCATCACCTAGTAGGTAGTTTTCTTTCAGTCATTTCCCTTTCATGCAATCCTTCTACCCCTTTCCCTCAAAAGTTTTACTTTCCTGTTTAAGAAGCAAATTAAGGTGATTATCCAAGAGGAACCAGCCTAGAACCTAGAGGTCTCATCTCAGTTAGCATAAGGTCCCACAACCTTGAGATGATTCC